>CM031616.1:67423401-67485901 GCA_018398815.1 Conus ventricosus
GGTGCAGCCAAGCCCACAAAAAAAAAAAAAAAAAAAAAAAAAAAAAAAAACCTATCCCTACTCTGGTTCCTACTCTAATTTGATCTGACCCTTGACACGAATGTGTCGAGGGTTTTGGCTGATACTACTGCCTCAGTCAGGTCATTCCAGTCCCTGATAGTATTGGGAAAGAATGCCTGTTGTCGGTATTGGGTGCGGCAATAGATCTGGGTCAGTTGCTGTGAGTGTCCTCTTCTTAGTCTTGGTGGTGCAGGTATCAGTTTGGCAGCGTCCACACAGACCTCCTCATGCAAGATTTTGTACAACATGGTGAGGCAGGAGGTCTTCCTGCGTTTCTGGAGTGGACCCCAGCCCAGTTTGTCTATCATAGATTTTACACTTGAAGTGTTGTGGTATCTTCTGAGAACAAACCGGGCTGCTCTGCTCTGTACTGCCTCAATCCTGCTGACATTTTGTTTTGTGTTTGGATCCCACACTGTGCAGGCGTACTCCAGTATGGGCCTCACGAAGGACTTGTACGCCGTTTCTTTCAGCTGGATGGCACTGATTCGAAGGTTGCGGCGAAGGAAGCCGAGGGTCTTGTTGGCCTTCGAACAGATTTACTGATATGCTCATCCCAGCTGAGATCGTGACTGATCTTTAAAGCAGTCCCAAATTTGCGTTTGTTTTCCGCACTTTTGCCGATGAATCCCAAATATGTTTGTTGTAATTAATGCACTGAGTATAGCATCCACCGCAAAGACGGGAAATTTCAAAAGGAAATACGATTTCTGTCATGAAACACAGTTTATGCCCCCTGATGAATAAACGCATACCAAAGTATCGTCTGCTTGACGCACGTTCAATGAGAAGCAGGTCACTGTGTCTGTCCACACTATCCCTGGGTCACTGTAGGACAGAAACCATGAGAAAGAGAGAGAGAGAGCCCACATGCCGGTAATACAGTAAGCAAGATCATCTCGTGCATTGAAATTTTGCTAACGGCGCACGCTAGCTGGAACTGGCTTTGTGATGGACAACACGTGCCATGCGCGCGGCTGTGGGAAAGAATGAGTAGGCTACATCTTCAACGGAGTGTGCACTGCTGTTAGCTTACAGTCACGTGAGCGTAAGGGACCCGCACACGTGGCTGAGACAGACGGCATTAGTTACAATGTGAGTGAAGTCATTAATGTCATAATGTAACGTAATGTAAAAGGTTATTTACAGAGCACTTTACCTCGCGAGAGCCCAAAGCGCTGTAAGTCTCACGACCGACGTGATTTAATGATGATCAGAATGAATTAGGCTACGGTTGCAATTTACAAGCTAGCTAGTCTTATAAGTGTATGTTAGTTCCTCCAATAAGATCAACGAACAACATATTTCACAACAAATCGTACATGACAGCATGCGACACTGTAGTTTGCGGAAGAAAAAAAAAAAAGTACTTAAGTAGCAAGATGTGAAAAAAAGCTCTTGAAACAAGACTTTGCCGGGCCAAAGCAAGCAGACCTAACTGTAAGATTTCAAGATTTCAAAGAAAAATAGCGTCAACCATAATTTCACTAAAGGCGAAAGAAATTGGAAACACGATCTCGCCAAGGGCGAGATGAACTCAGGATCATGTGATCTGTATGCACTAAGTGACACAGACAAGACAAAATTCTTTATTCACGAGGATAAAAGATATAAGCACTTTTTTTTTTAGTTTTTTTTTACATCCAGTCCTCGCCCTGAGTATGGTCAACAATGCGAAATGAGACAAGGCAATAAATATAGAAGCATGCCAAAAAGAAAAAAAAAAAGAATTACTAACAAAGACTGAATGAGGTGGCATGGAAGAAGACATGCTGCTGGTAAATATTGTGAGCATGTTAAACTGGCAAACTCGCTGGCGTGTTAAAAAGGATTCATGGAAATACAAAAAATAAAACAAAAATAGAAAGGAGGCGATTAAAACCAAACAAACAAACAAAAACTCTTCAGCACAGAAGCTATGCAGTCAGCTAAGCGAGGCATGCTCTCTCTATAGTGCACAACATGCTTACTTCCAGTGATTGGTCATTAGCCTCTCCAACCTACGTCTACAAGCCAATCGGATACCGGGTTATTTAAAGCATTCACTGAGCCCTTTTGAGGGAAAAATGAAAGAACTGATTGTGTCTGTGTGTGTCCCCCCCCCCCCCCCCCCCCCTCCCCCCCGGAAAATATGATGACCATCACACAGAATCAGCAGACTTCAGGAATGAATTCAATATGCTTCCTCTAAAAACCTTCATGGAGGGCGCAACAGTCCTTACCAACAAGGAAGATGAAGCACAAAAGATACTGAAACATTTACACAAATGGCTGGCTCCATCAAAGATACTTTTCAAACCAAGGACATGATGAAGCCTCTCCCTTTGGAAGGAAAGGTACCTGAAACAGTTGCATTTACTGCTGTAGCAACACGAACCATTTTAACAGGATAAAAAAACAACAACTGTCAAGTGCCTCGGAAGATGGTGTTTTGACTTTCACCCATGTGTGTCTGTGAGTGTGCGTGCGTGCATGCGTGTGTTGTGTGTGTGTGTGTGCGCTAATGTGCGTGTGTGTGTGTGTGTTGCACTCATGTGATGGGCAAGTGTTCATGTGTGTGTGCGTGTGCACTCAAGCATGCATGTGCATGTTCATATACATGTGCGAGTGTGTGGGAGTGTGTATCTGTGTGTGTGTGTACGTTCAGGTTTATATGCGATCTTTATGTTCATTTGCACAGTAATAATTTCATTATTTCTAATTCTAACCGCAGACAGCCAAATTACACACTGAAAACCCAAACGGAAGGTTCAAGGTAATGCTTATTTTACTACAAAATACAAAACAGACGAGTGAATTTTCAATGAATGTCTTCAAACATCACAAAAACAGACATCAGAAAATGCACCAAGTAATATTCCCCTCATCACTCAGTCCTGTCATCATGATAAGTTTCAATTTCAGTTTCATCAAGGAAGTGTCACTGCATGCGAACAAGTCTATTTACACTACATCACATATGCTAAGTTTGAAGACCACACTGTGCATAATTTACAGGTCATGGATATATGACCAAGAAGAGAGAATTTAAGAGGAGGGACTCATGGCTACGACTTCGCAGATGTCTGATCTACGCATCAGCCAAACACCCTCTCTTTAAGTCATCTCACATTGTGATAGATCTGCCATGACCAACTGACACAGGCTAGAACACCAAGGCTACATCCAAATGTTGTTGTGCTCTGCATAATTATGCGGGGATTGTCTTCAGTCATGACAAGCTCCTAGCATAACATTTTCAGTCTCCAGAATCCCTCGAAGTTGGAGTGTGGCTGCTCATGTGGCGGGGTAATCAAAAACAGTCACACACGTAATGTTCTCATCCCTAGCTGATGCATTTGTACCAAGTACCAAGTGTTCAAGTACTTTGGCTGTTCATTTGATCCCTGGAGTCTCTTAGCCAGGGCACCACAACAACATCATCATGATAGATCATTTGCATCAGTCAGGAAGTGTGTGTGAGAGTTGTGTGGGGTGGCAGGGAGGACAGGGGGAGGGAGGAGGGAAGGAAGACCCCCAGGGGGTCGAGTATAGAAGGATGGGGGAAGGGGATTGCAGTGAACAGCAAGTTCAGAGGACCCCCTTTGATACTGACATCCCCCGTTGGTGTTCCCATGGACAGACTGGCTTCTCCTCATGACAGTGTTAAACTAATCAAGATCAAGACAAACGTCAGCATACATTAGACCCAGGTGATTCGGTACTGCATGCTGGTTGCCAGGTGAAAATTCTTTATTCCCAACAGAATAAAACTGCTCTGTAACATGGTATCCTAACCCGCATGACTTTTTAATTTTGCAAGTGGCTAGTATACTCTTTTTATTTTATTATTTCTTTTTTTAATGCATGCCTGGCTGACTGACTTTCCGTGTGAACAACTTTGACTTTACAGCATTTCTTCTTCTTCTGCGTACACAGGCTGATACTCCTGCGGACCCCCTCTGTATAGAAATGGGGAGTTTGTATTACACTCCCTATTTGGCTAGTATACTTACCATGTCAGACAATAGCATTCAACGGCAGTTAGTTAGCTCTGCCAGGCCGAATTTTTGTGGCTAATGCAGTAATAAGACTGTCACGTGACGCCCACCCTACTTCCTCCATAGGAAGAAAGCCGGTGGCCGCTTCCTGTTCCTCATTCATCGAGGCCTGTGCGCAAGGTAACCCCAAGAACCTTGGCGCTAGAGGGGAAGGTAGGGCAGGCATTAGAGTCTAACATGGTAAGTATACTAGCCAAACAGGGAGTATAATACAAACTCCCCATTTTGGTGTCATATACTATACTATGTCAGACCACAGCAGAATTTAAAGGAATTGGAGGAGGGCCGAGTGCCCTAATGGTTCTTGGGGTTAGAGGGCGGAACCGATATAGCTGCAATAGCCGCCACAAAAGAGATCCCTTTAGAACCATCAGCCCTGGTCATGCAGATATCCCTTAAATAAAAGTTTATGAAGGGATTTTCCGAACGCCAGTAGGCTGTCTCAAGTAGATCGCGCAAGGGGACAGAGTGCTGGAACGCTGCAGAAGTGGCCAGCGTTCTGACCTCATGAGCCCGGGGAGATAAGACGGGGAGATCCTTATACGCCTGGGCGTAGGCAGATCTCACCGTCTTGGAAAGCCACCTAGAGATAGTGCCAGCTGAGATGTCTTGTTATTACTAGGGTTGACAGAAATGAGATGTCTCTGGGAGGCGCACCTGGGGCGCGAGCGTTCCCAGTAGTATCTCAGCCACCTAGAAGGGCACAGGTCCATGCCCCCCCCCCCCCCCCCCCCCCCCCCCCAACCCACTTCCACCTTTCCACCTTCTTTCACTGAGACACTCACAAGTTCGAACTATGTATGTACGCTCCAACTGAAATTTATAACACTCCAATATAGGTCAGTCTACTGCTCTCCGTTTTAAACCACAAAATACTATCATAGAAAACACAACACAATCAACACAAACTGCTGCCATTTTGTACATGGTTAAAACACTTCAGACTTTCTTGCGTTGCATCGCACTGACTTTTCCCCGCCACACCAAAACAAGCTCAATATGGGAGGAGGAGAGGAGCTGAAAGCATGTCCTCTCCCCCTGATGACAGACCCCACAGCAGTTTTTTTTCAATCATCTGCTGCACAGCAACAGCAGGTTCTGCATGACTTTCCTGATGCTGAGTAATCATCATGATAGCCAGACATTTTGCTTAATAATAAAACTACCAGTTAAGGTGGGTGGCTGTTTAGGACATCGACATCATTAAGCACTGTGCCTTGTGACTGAGTGAGTCACAGGGCGTTGGCCAGTCAGAACGGTTTGTCTACTTTCGTCCACACAGCAGACAAAATGGCCGATGAAGATAAATTGTGTTTTCCTGTTTCTTCGCCTTTAAGTACTTTACAGATTTTTACAATCATTGCTGTTTGGAAAAGAGATGGTTTTGCATGGGGGCCAGTATACACTTCATTACCAACCCACTATGCAAGCCAGAAAAAAAAGAAAATTGTCCTAAGCGGACTGTACTTTTCACGTGATGTAAATCGTATCGGCATATTTGTCTGCGGAATGCACACACAAGTAAAATGACCACCTACCCGTTTTTCTTCCCCATCTTTAATCATGTTATGGCATGGGCATCATCACCATTCTAACGTCTAACTGGTGGTCGGAGGCAAGGTCGCTAGTCCAGCGCCAAACAGCCGACCCGCAGATGTCATTATGAAACTGAGAGAAGAGGAACAAGCACAGCCTGGCTTTGCTGCATGATTCAGAAGTTGTTGAGGAGATCATCAGTGTCCACATTGTCCATGGAGCGGTCGGAGTGTCCGGAGCCGCTCCTGCGCACGCTGCCTCTCCTGGGTGTTCTGGGTCTGCGGCAAACATGACAAATATAAAAAGCAAACGTAATGATGTGACACGGATACGAGGATGGTGATGATGATGATGATGGTAATGATGATGATGATGATGATGTTAATGATGATGGTAATGATGATGATGATGATGATGATGATGGTGACGATGATGATGATGACGATGATGATGATGATGATGATGATAATAATGGTGATGTTGATGATGGTGATGTTGATGATGGTGACGATGATGATGATGATGATGATGACGATGATGATGCTGATGATGATGATGATGATGATGGTGACGATGATAATGATGATGATAATATTGGTGATGATGATGATGACGATGATGATGATGGCATTATCATGATTGAAGGAGTCCTCCCTACTCTGCAGCCTCAGTCCTGACAGCTGTCAATCATTATCACCCACTACCAGGACAACTATAAGGTGCACTCCAGAAATTTGCATCTTTTGAGACATGTTTAAGGTATTGTGCAAGTGTACAGTTGCCACACTTGTACTATTACATGTACACAGACAGACAGTACATGGAAATACACGTACCCAAACATAATCGCTCATTATCACCCAAACATGTATGCATACAGTCACCAGTAATCTCTCTCTCTCTTTCTCTCTCTCTCCACACACACACACGTTTCATTTCATGTTGTCTACAGCCCAACCAACCGGGTGAGGGTGGGGGGTGGGGGGCTGTACTAGTGCTGTTACACTCTCCCCCCCACCCCCTCCCAACCACATAACACAGACACTCGCATGAATACGGTTGGCTAACTATTGAAAAAACAGAGCAACAAATTGTATGTCTCAAACATTTACAGCCAAACATCGGCTAATGACAGTTATTGAAACATACGTGGGAAAAGGTGAGAGACAATACTGTGCTGTGATACTTTCTATGCAAACAAGTTAACTAAACATTTCAATGAGAGAAATCTGTTGAAGGAAATGATTAAAAAAAAAAGAAGAAAAAAAAGAAAAGAAAAATTCACCCTGAGTCCAACGATTTGGACGACACTTTGGGCAGCACTGGTTTGGACGGGGTCTGGCGTTTGTTGCCACCTCTCTGTCGTGCAGGTCTAGAACGGACGAAAAAAAACACACCCAAAAACACACATAGAAGTTAAAAGAATGGATAAAATGAAATGAAGCAGCAGAGAAAAAGGACATGAAGAAAGAAAACCGGGATAGAAAGAAAAAAAAGAATATAAAGAAGAATGATACAAATGAAAAGGAAAGACTAAAGACCAGTGTTCTTTCAGAGAGAAAAGAAATGAATTAACGTTCATCTGATATACACAAAAACAAATCAACCGGAGTTCTTTTTGTTGACTTTGCTGAAGTGTTTGACGTTATCAACCATTTGTATCCTATAAAAAAGCTTACACATTACAAACTATCAAATGAGGTTATCGATCTTATTAAATCTTTTCTTACTGATCATCGGCAACTTGTTGAAATTAGTTCCAATGAGTCAAGAGTTTCTCCCTTTCAAATTTGTTGTTTCCTCAAAAGCTGTGTTAGGACCCCTCTTATTTTCTATCTACATGAACGATTTGCCTTTATGTAGAGAATGTGGTTGTGAAATGTTTGCTGATGACACTTCACTACAATCAAATGTGCCAACTTTATCACTGTGGTAAGTAAACTTCAAAGCAATAACAATAAATCAATCAAACGGACAGAAATGAACCATATTAACCACAGTGCAAACAAGAAAACAAAACAAACAAAACCCCGAAATGCATGTTTGTGACCACACATCAAAAACGGCAGAATATAAGTTCCCTGTTTGCATCATTATATGTCAAAGATCAAATTACCGGAAACACATATCTGAAAATATTCATTAACTTAAAAAAAATAAAACATTTCTGATTCTTCAAAGAAATTTTTCCCCCTATTTTTCAAACCAGGAAATTATTCATTCAAGCACATATTTCATCCCTAACCAATTATGCATTCACCTTATGAGGTAATTCTAGTGGCACTAATCTGAAACAACTAAACCATCTTAACTCTTTCATCCCTGCAACCCGGTTTTCCGGTTTGCAGAAATCGTACCCTTCCTTCCTGCAGCCCGGAAAACCGGGCAGCACAAAATCCCTCCTTTCCTTCCTGCAGCCCGGAAAATCGGTTCTCGCGGTAAGCGCTTTGAACTTCGCGCGAGTCGCGCCATTGGTAAACGTCACGACTGGGTCGCTCGCGCGGCAGTGTTTATGAATGGGATGGATGCCAGATGGCCCCTACAGAGTGGGAAAGTGGTCGCCGCTCTATTCTGGCCGGTTTGCTAATGCATACGTGGCAGTTCTAACTGTACACTTCTTTTTTTCTCTCTATAAATCCAGGAATGAATGGAATACTCGTATTATAAGAATCTAGGAACAAGAGGAAGTAATGGTTCATAGAAAAGTAGGAATGAAAGAGTTAATAAAAGAGCCATCAGAAAACACAGCTGAAATCTGACACTTTTAGCAGGAAATGATTACAGAACATTCAACTTTCTACGTTTTAAAGATGGACTTGTCTTGAACAAAAGCTTATGTGTGTACAATGTAGTGAAGGGAACAGCTCCAAAGAAAATCATTCAAAATTTGTTCAGCAAGGAAGATAAACATGCACGCAGGCCCTCCTTTTTCTAGGCCTTGCTACATCTCCACAGATCAAGCTTGACACATTCTTGAGGAAACGACATGGAACAATCTGCCATCTACTTTAACTCTTTCATCCCTACACCCGGTTTTCCGGTTTGCAGAAACCGTACCCTTCCTTCCTGCAGCCTGGAAAACCAGGCAGCACAAAATCCCTCCTTTCCTTCCTGCAGCCCGGAAAATCGGTTCTTGCGGTAAGCGCTTTGAACTTCGTGCGACTCGCGTCATCAGTACACGTCATGACCGGGTCGCTCGCGCGGCAATGTTTATGAATGGAATGGATGCCAGATGGCCCCTACAGAGTGGGAAAGTGGTCGCCGCTCTATTCTGGCCGGTTTGCTAATGCATACGTGGCAGTTCTCACTTAACACTTCTTTTTTTCTCTAATTCCAGGAATGAAGGGAATACTCGTATCCTAAGAATCTAGGAACAAGAGGAAGTCATGGTTCATAGAAAAGTAGGAATGAAAGAGTTAAAATCCTGTTGCTCAATGCCAGCATTTAAAAGAGTATTTTCAAAGGAATTTGGTGGGAAAAAAAGAACAATTAATGCTTATTTGAAGGCTGAAATCTCTCTCTTTATCTTCTGAATGCACCTATAACTGATGTGTTATGTAATATTCATTACAATGTTCTTGAAATTATGTACAACAGTTTGAATAAAATAACAATGTTTTGAATGTTCTTGTCCCCCTAAATTTTTTGGGGGTATTTCTCGTTATGTATTGCTTCATGATTGGTTAGTTTGTTCTCTATTATCATAATCATGTTTGTATGGGCAGAATGAAAAAAAAAGCTTTATCCTCAATCATGATGGTTTTGACTTGACTTGACACACACATACACTGAATGCTGAGGACGAGAGTGGAACCGCTTTACACCATCGGACAGTTTGAGTCTACTCATGAACACAAGATGCACTGTGATGCAAAATGCCTTTTGAAACCAAAAAACAGATCTCATGCTGTCTCCACAACAATAATCCTTTAAACGGAGTCAGTCTGTTAAACTGAGTCAGTCTGTGAAATCCACGATGTGGGAATGAAATCTATCAACATTCTCCTTCTTTACAAAAGTGTGCGTCTTTGAGACCTATAATGTATGAACAGGGGCTGCTAAAACCTGGAATTTTAAATTTATTTACTAATGAATAAAAAACAAACAATTTGATGCTGTGCATACATAATCATCACGCATTCCTTGAAACATATCCAAAAATCTTTGGTCTCTCTGATGAAAACTGGACTTTTGGTGAATGTTCAAAGTGAAAAATGGGTCTCTAAGGCCCATGAGCTATGGAGGAGGTTAAGAATGTGAGAATGACTGACCCCTCTGCTTGCTTGCTTGCTGGCATGCATCCCTGTCTGCTTGCATGTTTGTTTGTTGGTATTTGTGTGTGTGTGTGTGTGTGTGTGTGTGTGTGTGTGTGTGTGTGTGTGCGTGCGTGCATACGTGTTTGTGGGTGAGTAGGTGTTTGCATAAAGTTTACTGATTTAAAATGTTTGTACATATGTTGTGTTTTGTCAGCGCCTAGAACCTTTGGCAAGGCGCTTTATAAATGCTATGTTATCATCATCATCACCATTATCATTATTATTACTTTTTGTTTTTTGTTCTTCTTATGGTAAAGTGAAGTTTGAATCTCCTAACCCACAGTGAACAGAACCTCTGACCTCCTGACCACCCCGTTGCCTTTCTTTCCCCTCTCCTCCTCCTCCTCCTCGTCACCAAGGTTCAACGAACAGTCGGCATCCTTCCTCAGCACTCTGCTCACAGGCGCTTGTCGTTTTGCACGTGGCGGTGTCTGGTCACCAAACACACGGTACAGTGAACACTTGGATTACTATGAACCAAACACACAGTGCAGTGAAAACTTGGATTACTATGAACCAAACACACAGTGCAGTGAAAACTTGGATTACTATGAACCAAACAAACAGTACAGAGTGAACACTTGGATTACTATGAACCAAACAAACAGTACAGAGTGAAAACTTGGATTACTATGAACCAAACAAACAGTACAGAGTGAACACTTGGATTACTATGAACCAAACAAACAGTACAGAGTGAACACTTGGATTACTATGAACCAAACACACAGTGCAGTGAACACTTGGATTACTATGAACCAAACAAACAGTACAGAGTGAACACTTGGATTACTATGAACCAAACAAACAGTACAGAGTGAACACTTGGATTACTATGAACCAAACAAACAGTACAGAGTGAACACTTGGATTACTATGAACCAAACAAACAGTACAGAGTGAACACTTGGATTACTATGAACCAAACAAACAGTGCAGTGAAAACTTGGATTACTATGAACCAAACACACAGTACAGTGAAAACTTGGATTACTATGAACCAAACAAACAGTACAGAGTGAACACTTGGATTACTATGAACCAAACAAACAGTACAGAGTGAACACTTGGATTACTATGAACCAAACAAACAGTACAGAGTGAACACTTGGATTTGTATGTACAGTTTGGGAGATCAGCAGTTTCTAAATGTCGTTTTTTTTTCTTCTTTTTTTAGGGGTAGGGGGGGTTTATTGTTGGTTTCTTCAATCACTTGAAACAGACTGACATAATACAGACATTACATACAAGAGCATGTGTAAAATCACACACAGTGTCACAGTGTTTGGCAGGAACATGTTCTGGTGACACAATCAATACCTGGTTGAAAAAGGAAAGACTATATTTAATCTTTACTGACAGTAGAAAATTTAGTTGTCAATATTTGTTAGTCTTCTTAGGGAACCTGTCTCATTACTACAGAAAGCATTGTTTCACTCTTTGCTTTCAAGTTGTCAATATTTGTTAGTCTTCTTTGGGAACCTGTCTCATTACTACAGAAAGCATTGTTTCACTCTTTGCTTTCAAGTTGTCAATATTTGTTAGTCTTCTTTGGGAACCTGTCTCATTACTACAGAAAGCACCTGTCTCATTACCACAGAAAGCACCTGTCTCATTACCACAGAAAGCATTATTTCACTCTTTGCTTTCAAGGATGTGCGCATGTCTGGCTGTTCTGGGTCGTTTGCTCTATCACAGTCAGTCAGAAACTTTCTTACTGATGACAGGTTCCGACTTTGCTGCCCACTTTCTTTTGTGAGGGGTATTTTATCACTGCATGGGCAAGGTGGGTAGGTATCTCTTCTTGCTTTCGTTTCTGTTACTTTTTCTCTATCGACAGACGACGTGGAAACTCCTTGCTTTAAGAACTTTGTTCATATGCCATGTGTGGGAAAATGAAGGTTGATGAAATGAAGCGACAATGACCACGTCAGATCAAGTAGGCAAAATTTCTCTTGACTGCACTTTCTACCTCAAATCAAAACTGGTTGGGTGCTGAATGTGAATGTGACGAGATAAGTGACTGCTGGTTCTTCATCACTGTTGTCCTGAGTGTTTATCTTGCTGAAGAAGACCTAAGAGGTCGCAACGCGTCGTGTTTTGTCTTGTGATTAGTTTGTTCAAGAGGTCGCGATGCGTCATGCTTTGTCTTGCGATTAGTCTGTTCATGTTTGGCGGATTTATAGCATAAACTTTTAAAGATTTGTTTAGATTTCCGCCAGCAGTTGCCTCACTTTGCGACTAACTTTAAACACCTGGTTGTCTTCTCCTGATCCCAAATATCATGAATCACTGGTGGTATACACTGACTTTGTAAGACTGAATTAGAAACATTCAAACCTAATATGTTGCAAGAATGTGGAAGGCATAAGTCAACAAAACTAGCAACCCAACGCAAAATTGCCCTTGAGTTAATCTTATGCTTTCGCTATTGGTGAGCACCAACGCACACTTCATCATCACACAATGACAAAAAAGGCACATACACACACAGACACAGACTCACACACACACACACACCCACACACACTCACTCACTCACACACACACACACACACACACACACACACACACACACACACACACACACACACACACACACTCTCTCTCTCTCTCACACACACACACACACACACCACACACACACACACACACACACACACTCTCTCTCCACAGAATCTGCTTCATCCAAATATTACCTCATCATCGGTGTCCCTGTCCTCCCCTTCCTGACTACTGCTGCTAAAAAGGAAAAACATCAAACTGAACAGGTCAACACATGCTATCTGACTTGCACACAGAAACACACAAAGTCAACACAGGTTCATCTGACTTACACACAGAAATACACAAAGTCAACACATGCTATCTGACTTGCACACAGAAACACACAAAGTCAACACATGCTATCTGACTTACACAGAGAAACACACAAAGTCACCACATGCTATCTGACTTCCACACAGAAACACACAAAGTCAACACATGCTATCTGACTTCCACACAGAAACACACAAAGTCAACACATGCTATCTGACTTCCACACAGAAACACACAAGTCAACACATGCTATCTGACTTCCACACAGAAACACACAAAGTCAACACATGCTATCTGACTTACACAGAGAAACACACAAAGTCAACACATGCTATCTGACTTACACAGAGAAACACACAAAGTCAACACATGCTATCTGACTTGCACACAGAAACACACAAAGTCAACACGGGTTCATCTGACTTACACACAGAAACACACAAAGTCAACACAGGTTCATCTGACTTACACACAGAAACACACAAAGTCAACACAGGTCCATCTGACTTACACACAGAAACACACAAAGTCAACACAGGTTCATCTGACTTACACACAGAAACACACACAGTCAACACAGGTTCATCTGACTTACACAGAGAAACACACAGATTCAACACATACTATCTGACTTACACAGAGAAACACACAACATCAAGACATGTTCATCTAATCTATGCATCAGGCTTTCAGCATGCACACAAAAATCTCAACACATCTTAATTCAAATTTACACTTGTATTTTCACACACACACACACACACACACACACACACACACACACACACACACACACACACACACACACACACAGACACACACACACACACAAATTAAAACTTCATACTGGTAATACCACAACTGCAACATCACAGATATAAACACTGTAAAACCTTGTCAAACGTTTAAATAAACAGGTAAGTATATAAGTAGGTAAATGATTATCAAAAATGGCCCAATGTAATCAGTTAAAAAAAAACTTTTCATCTTCAGATGAAGACAACATATAACACAATCATATACATACCAACAACAGCACACCACATACACCCATTAATGTCAGGATGCCACACACAATTATCACTGTCAGTATGCCACCCCCCCCCCCCCCCCCCCCCCAGCAATCGACATTAGGAGGCTATTAATGTCAAGACCTACACAATGCTAACACTGTCAGGATCCCAAGTAGAAGTATCCAGGTCAGGATATCACACACAAGGCTGTTAGCGTGATGACATCACTAGAGATAAAAAATCCTGCACAGGAGCCCAGTCCTGTAGGTAGTGTTATTTATTATGAAACGAATCTTCATGTTAGTTGCAGGCTCCCCAGTCTTAAACAAAAACAAAAATGCAGAAGACTTATAGCTCAGTTGGTAGAGCACCGGACTCGTAATCTAGGTGATCCTGGGGTTGCGGGTTCAAATCTCTGCCAGGCCGTTTCCGTACAGGGGATTTTTTTCCTTCGGAGTTAATATTGGTTCTGACTCCATTTCCCAAAAAGTCCTTTGAATGAGACTGTAAACCGAGGTTCCGTGTGTGTGAACGTACACATAACATCTTGCACACACATAAAAATCCCATCACCAACTTTCAGAAGAGAAGGCCAGTTTGGCCGTTGGTATGGATGACACGTTACATACAGCATGCACCCTGCGTGAGAAATGGAAAGAATGAAGGAAGTAGGGAAACTGAGAGAAAGATTGAATGAATGATATGGACTGGATGACACGGGAAATGACTGAATGAAGCACCAGCTGGCAGCTCTTCAGTTGGCACTACCCAGGTAGAAAGCCCATTGTGTAAACGAGTGTGGATTGCAAAGTGCTTAGAGCTTGGTCTCTAGCCGAGAATAGGTGCTATATATATATTTTAATATAATAATCATCTTCAGCTGGCACTACCTAGGTAGGCAGCCAGTTGCGTACACGAGATTGTGGATTGTCAGCGCCTAGAACCTTTGGCAAAGCGCTTTACAAATGCCATGTTATTATCATCATTACTTAAAGAAACTTACCCTGCTGGTTCGCTGGTATTCTGTGAGGGACAGCTGCGACTGAATGGGGTCTTTCGCTTTCCTCTGTGGTCACTGGCTGCTTCAGTCGATGTGGAAGGCACAGGAGCGTCTGGTTAGAAAAGTAATACAGCTTTTTCATTGCTTCAGCTGCTTATAGCATGCCAGTGGTTTTTAACTCTGAGACGTGTGCTCATTCAGCGCTTTTCTCTCAGTTCCAGGTTTTGGGAAAGCGGGGGTGTGAATTATGTACACGTATTATTGTTTCTGTAAGCTACAATGCAGAAGAACACACATAAAGTGTTGTATAGTGATGTGTGTAGAAGTGATGTTAAAGTGATGATGCTTGCATGGATCTAGGTGGTATGACCCATTAAGTCATGACAGATGACGAACACTGCCTCACAATGACAACACTTGTCACTGGACAGTAGCCTTCACGAGTTAACAAAAAACAAGCACAAACTCTGAAAAAAGTCTATTTGGCATGTAACAGCCTACAACACAATGAGGTATCCCATCACACACACATGCACAGACACAGACACAGACACACACACATACACACACACCACATACGCACCATACACACACACATCACACACACCATATACATCACATCAAACACACCACACACACACACACACACCACATGTACCACACACACATCACACCACACACACACATCACACACACACATCACACACACAGAGTCACAATGTCCTCCTTGTCGCCACATGCACATAATTTGAAAGCATGAGCTGGTTTCAGTTTTGATATCTGTTCCTCTGTACTTAACAACTAGATCATGTTACTCTATGATAATGTAATATTTATACAGCAGGGGCCAGGTTAACCTTCACATCAAAAGGCAGTGTGCACTTTAAGCAGGCAATCCTTGTAACACAGTGCCAAGTTAAAAAAACAACAAACAAACATAAAATGAGAAAAAAAATATATGTCAGGCTAAAAACAACATAAAAATATAAACTGGTTACAGCATATCATTTGAATGAATACACTATGTTATCTCTTCTGTGCACCATAGTATGACCATTTCAAACAAAAACGACGACACTGCATTTCCATCATATTAAGCACCTGCTTTTCTACATTGCATCTACATTTCACTACATTCAATTCACATTTAAACTGCACCAATCTTCGTTTAACACAATCGATCCTGCAGGTGTGAACAAAATAAACAATTGCCCATAATAAGATGAAATCTAATGGTTGATCCGTTTTTGTTATGCTGCCTGTTCCAAACTAAACCAGTTCACCATGAAATGACCATCTGACAGTTTTCCAGTTTTCTTTGACATAGTCTTTTCATTCCTTCTAAAAATTCTTGGGATATGGGGCTGTATCACGAATAGCGATGAACATGATCTCCTCCTGTTTGACAAAAATTGCATCTATCATTGCTTTCTGCGGCCATTCTTTTCAACGTGATATTTAGCACAAGAATCCTACCACCATTTTCAGCTGAAACCATGCAAATTTCATTTCCTTGGTTTTTCTGACACCTTTCAATACAGTTTCCCAGTCTACAAGGGTACACAGCTTAATTTTCCCATTTTTCGATAGATTCACAATCAGGTATATCTACCGGTAGTTTATTTAACAGCAACATGTAATGAATCTCCCATCCTTTACCAACTAACACTTGTTAACATTTCCCAGATGTTGCTGCCTTCATTCTGCAGATTGTTTTCAAATCTGATCTCAGTATGAATTAATGTTGACTGTCTCTCCTGCATGTTTACAATCAAGATTATTTCCCTTTGTATCCTGAATCCATTCTATTTCAAATTCAAAGATCTTGTTAAAAACCAAACCAAACCAAACCAAACTGATTCTTCTTCTTGATTCGCTACTGTTAGAAGATAATGCACACCTATATCGCCCTTCAACTCGTATCTGGCATTCTTCTTTGTAAAATGCTCATCTTGTTGAAAACTGGACACTGTTGTTTTAGATGTTGAAACACATCCCCCCCCTTTTTTTTTTTTTCAAAATCCCCAAGACTGCCAATTTCACTAAGAGATATTTTTGACAACCCATGATTATTCTGCAATTTTTCTTCTGTGTCTGAATTTCAGTGTGATGCATATGTCGGAAAAGCCATGGTTGTACTCCAAGACAATCTAAAGTAATATGCTTTAAAAACTAACATTTATAAAAAAAAATTTTTTTTATACAACATGTACAAATGACACCATAGATAAAACATTATTATGGTGAGTGATCACAGGACAAGAGCACTTGTTAAAATGCACTATGATTTCCCTATCAAACTGTGCCAAAAACATATATATATATATATATATCTCATGTGTGTACAGGCACAGTACAAAAAAAAACCATACAACACTGAGGACAAGAGTACAGAGTAGGTATTTCCTCCACCAACACATTTGTGGGTATGTCTGCTTCAAAGAAAGAGAGAGAGAGAGAGAGAGAGAGAGAGAAAGGAAGAGAGAGAGAAGGGTTCTGAGTAGGCATTTCCTCCACCCACACACTTGCTGGGTGTGTGCTTGAAAACACGAGATGGAGAGAGAGAGAGAGAGAGAGAGAGAGAGAGAGAGAGGGAGGAGAGAGAGAGAGAGAGAGCAAGAGAGAGAGCATGTACCGTTTGACACAATACAGGCACAGGCACATAACAATTGTTATGATGATGTTACACATTGAAACATGTCAAATGATTGGGCACAGTCTCTGTACATGCATATGAAATTAACTAATACTTCAGTGGGAAAGAAAATTAATACACCATTGAAATCCGGCATTGTCTGTATAGATGCACTGAAAACTCTATTCCATTCAGAAGCAGAGAGAGAGAGAGAGAGAGAGAGAGAGAGAGAGAGAGAGGATAACATTTATGTAAGCTACAAGAGAGAGAGAATTATATAACGTTTATGTCAAATACAGTCAATGAAAAGAAAAGGCCAAAGCAATCCAGCATTGACAATTATTATTATCATTACTATCATTATTACTGCTATTATTATTGTTGTAGTTGTTGATGATATCATTATCATAATTATAGTGATTTTCAATACTGCTATTGTTATTATTATTATCATTGTTATTGTCATATTAATGAATTATTAATATCAATTATAACAGTTGAAGTAGTAGTGTAGCAAAATTTATCATTATTATTATCATCATTTTCATTATTATTACTACCATGACCACATTCACTATTAACACTTTATGATGAACTTGATTCCTTCCGAACTTTCTAAACTGTTAAGAATTTGTACATTTTTTGGGGTTTCATATTACTATCTTTCTCATCTTCATTACCACTATAATTAGCATCTTAAAAAAAATCATTCTCATCATTATCATTATAAGTGATAGAACAACTGTTTACAAATTTGTCAGTTTTTCACTTACTACATTTCACATTTTCTATAATATTGTTGTTGATATTATTATCATGTTCATTATAGCTGTTGTTGCTAATATTCGCCTTTCCTTTCTTTTCTCTCCTCTTCTTCATCCTCATCAATTATCATTATTGTTAATTGATTATAATGTTACGCTACTTTTGTTATTATTATCATTTTTATTGTTATTGCATTACCATGTTTTGTATCTTTTTCCTTCTTTTCTTTCCAAATTGTCATTATCATTTCAATCTGCATCTTCACCCCTCACACCCTTCCCTCTTCTTTACAGTTCCATTCTGAGTTTTTCATTTCTCACCCATGCTACAGTCTGCACCCAGATTGAAGAGATCAGTGACTTGTTGTTCGTCCTTATGTTTCCATTGTTTTGAACGTCGTTTGTCGTGCCTCAAGAAAATCCAACAGGTCGAAATGTGTTGTGTGTGTTTTGTGACTTGTTTTGTTCCTTCATTCACCGGCTCTATAATTCTGCTTTTTGCTCTGAAGTTTCCAGTTCTGCCTGCATCATCCCACTTTGAAACTAGTTAAATCACTTTTGTTCTGCAAGCCTTGGAGCAGGGGCGACCACGCCCAAACCAGGCAGGCCCCCGGGTGGCAGATAGGGGAATTCCCCACCCCACCCCACCCCCATCCCGATATGAGGGTTAGCTGCATATATAAGTCAGGTTTGCCTGTTCGGATAAGCAGTCCCAGACCGAATGGCGATGTTCCTAACAGGATGGGGCAAAATAACAGGTGGCACTGCTGTCTCCACTGAAATACTCCATATGTCCAACGACAGGAGCATCATGCGATCAAGAGCCACGCTGTAAGCTCTCAGCCCTAGGGAAGGACACCCCAGTGAAACAAACCATCCCCTGTGCTCACAGTGTAGGACTTTTCAGTCTTGAGCAAAGGGAGAAGCCCCCCTACAGAAAACTTGATCCGACCTGTCAAAGGCAGAGTGTGTCAGCTATGGGGCTGGTTTCGGGGGTGAATCAGGACACATACAAATCAAAAGAAGAAGAAGGAGAAGAAGTTCTGCAAGCTAAATGAGCAAGAAACATCTAACAGTCACATTAAGTCTTCACTCACCTGGTGCAGAATCCACAGAATCCCCTGCAAAAATATTCGCCCATTATTCTACACAGCGATGATGGAGTATCACAAATGAAAAAAAGTGTTACATAGGAAACAAACCAGAAGATTCTTAATTCAGTAAAGTTTGTCCGATTGGCTTCAGTAACATACACAATTTCTTTGAAAGTTTTTCAGGTAAAATGATATTCCAACAGTTATTTTTAACACACACACACATCCACACGCAAATTCACAGCTGACATTAAAATGTATTAAACAGACAAATATACCACGTTCACAACTGGTGTTAATGACCTTAACCTTTACCATGCTTCCTGGGTCTTCCACGACCCAGTGACTCAATAAAAACATCAAATCTTATGAACGGATAGAGCTATGCTCACGAAATCTTAGGCGTTCCTCAATGACCTTAACAGCCATTGGTCACAGAAATTTCATGCATGGGCACAATCAATTATCAGCGTAATTAATCGCGGTTCCCCAGGACCCATACATTTTAATGGCTCGCACATGACCCATGCCATCGGGTGAGGAATAAACTGCTGAACTGCTCTTTATCAGGTGTGGGTCTTACAAGACCCGCAGGATCTGAGTAGGGAAAAGCAATAGGGATAAGCACGGAAAAGCCTCTACAAAATGTGTGGGTCTTACAAGACACTATCGGGTCTGTGTAGTCAAAAACGTCATCCAGTAAAGGTTCATAGTGTTACTGACATGATAAAAGATTAAGTGACATGAAAATGTAAACAGACAAACATACCACGTTCAGACCTGCTCTTGATGATGTTAATGGTGCTACTTATATGATAAAAGATCAACTGCCATGAAAATGTCACTAAAACAGATAAATATACCATGTTCACAACTGGTGTTGATGACATTAACAGAGCTACTGTTATGATAAAAGATCAGTCTGGCTGGATGACAAGTGATGAACTAATGTTATTATCATCGGATGACAGCGTGGATCACCGGAGATCAGTCTGGCTCGATGACAAGTGATGAACTAATGTTATTATCATCGGATGACAGCGTGGATCACCGAAGATCAGTCTGGCTAGATGACAAATGATGAACTAATGTTATTATCATCGGATGACAGCGTGGATCACCGGAGATCAGTCTGGCTGGATGACAAATGATGAACTAATGTTATTATCATCGGATGACAGCGTGGATCACCGAAGATCAGTCTGGCTGGATGACAAATGATGAACTAATGTTATTATGATCGGATGACAGTGTGGATCACCGGAGATAAGTCTGGCTAGATGACAAGTGATGAACTAATGTTATTATCATCGGATGACAGCGTGGATCACCGGAGCTGTTGTCACTAAAGCCAGGCGATCAGACACTCACAGCGTGGAGCAGGGGGCGACCACCCCAACCAGGCGGGTCCCTGGGTGGAGGAAAGGGGGATGCCCCCAGATATGAGGGTCAGACACTCACAGCGTGGAGCAGGGGCGACCACCCCAACCAGGTGGGTCCCTGGGTGGAGGAAAGGGGGATGCCCCCAGATATGAGGGTCAGACACTCACAGCGTGGAGCAGGGGCGACCACCCCCAACCAGGTGGGTCCCTGGGTGGAGGAAAGGGGGATGCCCCCAGATATGAGGGTTAGCTGTGACTGAAGTCAGGCTTGCTATCTTGTTGCACCACACAAAGAGTCAATCAAGCTGAGACTTTACCACAACCACCGCCTTGGCTCAAGGCTGTGTCAGACCACTTGACATAGGGCAGAACACCAAGGCTACATCAAAATGTTGTTATGCTCTGCATAGTTATGCGGGGATTGTCTTCAGTCGTGACAAGCTTCTAGCATAACATTATCAGTCTCTAAAATCCCTCGAAGTTGAAGTGTGGCTGTCCACGGGGGGGGGGGGGGGGGGGGGGGGGGGGGGGGGGGGGAGGAGGAGGGTTTTTTAAAAATCAAAAACGGTCACACACGTAATGTTCTCATCCCCAGCTTCGCCTTGGCTTAAGGCTGTGTCAGACCAATTGACATAGGCCAGAACACCAAGGCTACATCAAAATGTTGTTATGCTCTGCATAGTTATGTGGGGATTGTCTTCAGTCGTGACAAGCTCCTAGCATAACATTATCAGTCTCCAAATCCCCCGAAGTTGGAGTGTGGCTGCCCATGTGGCGGGTTAATCAAAAACGGTCACACACGTAATGTTCTCATCCCCAGCTGATGCATTTGTGCCATAGTGTTCAAATACTTCGGCTGTTCGGATGATCCCTGGAGTCTTTTAGCCAGGGTACGACAACAACAACAACAACAACATCCCCAGCTGATGCATTTGTACCATGGTGTTCAAGTACTTCGGCTGTTTGGATGATCCCTGGAGTCTTTTAGCCAGGGTACGACAACCACCACCACCACTACAACCAGAAGCGCTCAATGAACTGAAGTCAAACATAACGTCTTCGTTATTGTTCTGGTTTGTTTTGTTTTGTTCTGCTTCTTTGTTATGGTTTAATGTCAATTGATTCCAGGCATCATAAAATCAGTCCAAAAATGTGTGAGGATGAAAGCTACTAACATATGCAAAAATATCATTCACTTTGAACATCCCTATTTTCCCCTGACATCTGTGAGATGAGTTCAAATCTCAATTCCTAAGAACACATCATGGAATCCTGTGACATCAGTTCCACCTGAATTACATTAAAACATGTAACTTACCCCCATTTTCTTGTAAATTTCGAATCTTCTCTTTCTTGCTGTTTAACACTGCAACAAACTAAAAAACATACAAAAAACATGAACAAATGTGTATATATGCACATATGGACCAATGCATGCATGAGTGCATATATGCGTATACATACAGACACACACACCCAGACACACACATACATTCATGTGTGTGCATGCACACACACAAACATACACACTGCTTCCGGTACTAACATTTTATTAATATATATATATATGAGGGTGCATATACTCATTTTGACTGATTACCTATTTGAGTGTGTGTGTGTGTGTGTGTGTGTGTGTGTGTGTGTGTGTGTGTGTGTGTATGCGTGTGTGTGTGTGTGCACGCATGTGAGTGCATGTGTGTGTGTGTGTGTGTGACAGTTATGAATAAAATGGGCACACACATTTTTCTCCTCAGTGTTCACAAAGTATACATTTAGTCAGCATGAAGAACAGAGTCCCTCGTTTTGAATATTCTTTTTAAAAACAAAATCCAAAACACTTTGCCTCAACAACAGCAACTCCATTTTATATATTCCCCACAATACAACTTTAAATGATTTATTTGCAAGTAGCATTCCTTTCCTTTTCTTTACTATTTTTTTGAAAATTCTGAATAAGTAGTATTCTTATCACGGTAACTGTTTCCAGAACACTGCAGACTTTATTTCTATAACAAGAATTTCTGTGCAGAACACCTGCATGCTGCATTTTTGGTGACTTCAAAGCAAGCCTTGCATCTAACCACGTTTAAATCAAACGAGTCGAACAGTGCCACAACCATACAATGTAACAACAATTCTTCCATGACAAGTCACCAAAACGTTGTCCATGAGACATGATCCAAGAAATCCAATAATTCAGCTTTTTTTTTTTTAAATTACATTTAAACTGCCAGAAACAAAATCAGGGAAATTCTATAAAGAAATATTTACAGAAATTTAAAACATGCTGACAGAAAGCGAAGTACAGTTTTTTTGTTCATAAAATTCCAGACAGAGAGCAAACATATTCCAAGAAAGATAATCATTGTCTGTGGGAAGCCATTCTAAGGCAGCAACATTGATAATACAAAATATTTTGCCAAATTTTCCGGCACATAAGAATTTTCAATTCTGTCTTTGACAAACATTAAAGTATAGGAAGAGGGAAAAAAAACCCTGAACAAGAAAGGTCAAGTTGACCCTTGATAAGTTTTTTTTTTTTTTAGATAAGATAAGATAAGATAAGATAATGTTGCTTATAGCCCAGCCGACCGCAAAGGGCCATATCAGGGCTGTCACCACGTTAAAATCAACTCACCAGTCATATAAAAAAAAAAAAAAAAAAAAAAAACCACTTTCATACATCTCATTAAATGACATCGTCTACAAACGCACCAGAAACTTTGTTAAAAATCTTTCTTCCGTAAAATCTTAAATCAGATGAAAAATGTTAATTCTCTCTCAAAAACTCAAGGATCACATCAGGCGGGACATCCCTGAACAGGATCTTCATGGACTCCGCTGTAAAATGTTTGTGTCTCACCTCGTGCAAGTCCCAACACTCTAAAAGAACATGTTTCATTGTGAGTGGCGCATGACATGGAATGCACCACGGAGCTTCTTCACTCTTTAAAAGGTAAGCATGGGTAAAATACGAATGGCCGGTGTGCAGCCGGCACAGAACCGTTTCCTCTTTACGACCTCCGACGTGGATGGGAGGAACTCCTTAAGGTTTGGACGGATCTGAAAGAGTTTGTTACTCGTCTGTGTGTTCCAATCCTCCTGCCAGAGGTCTCTCACATAATCGTTAATTTTGGGTTTCACATCTGAACAGGGGATATAAATGTTGGACAGTTTCTCTCTTGTGGCGTTCTTGGCTAAACGATCAACCATTTCGTTCCGCGATGCCAACATGACCAGGAACCCAAGCAAGAGTAATGTTGTAACCGTCCGCCTTCAACTTGCTAAAAAGTTCAAAGAAATGCAAAAGTTCTGGATGCTGAAGGTTGCGGCCAGCTATGGCTTCCAAAGCTGACAGCGAATCCGACAGAACCAGAAAGTCCCTCTTTGAAGAATGTGAGATTATCTTCAAAGCCAGTACCAGAGCAGTAAGTTCAGCAGAATAGACAGAAGCATCAGAATGGATATGTTCCAACAGTATCTGAGAAGGAGCCCCAGGGCAGTAGGCTGCACAGGCCACTCCATCCTCAGACTTGGAACCGTCAGTGAAAACTTTTTGATAGGATGGGAATTTCGAACAGAGGTCAGCATACAATGCCTTGTACGCCAGAGAGCTGGTAGACTCTTTGCGAAAAGCTGCAAGATCAAAACGAATCTCTGGCGTGAAGAAGGTCCACGGTGGTTGATCCGGAAACTTGGAAAAATCAGATACTACACCTAGGTCTAGACCTGCATTCCGCACGTGAGGCTGCATACGAAGACCAAACGGCGGAATACATTTAGGGTTGTTTTCAAACTTACTTTGGAACGGAGGGTCAAAGACACAGTCATAGGCAGGGTTTTCTGGTTCCGAGAACAGTCTGATGTAATAATTCAAAGACAGTTTCAGCCTGCGGTTGGACAGTGAAGGTTCACCCGCCTCTGCGTACAGGCTGTACACAGGGGTGGTGCGGAACGCTCCAAGACAGAGACGAAGCCCTTGATGGTGGATAGGGTCCAAGAGTTTGAGGTAAGAAGATCGTGCGGAGCCGTACACAGCACAACCGTAGTCCAGTTTGGAACGGACCAGGGCTCTGTAGAGGTGCAACAAAGTTTTCTTATCAGCGCCCCAGTCGGTGTGCGCTACGACCCGCAGAATATTCAGTGCTTTCTGGCAAGCAGTTTTGAGGTTTTTAATATGGCTGAGAAAGTTAAGTTTTTGGTCAAAATGACTCCCAGAAATTTGGCCTCTTTAACAGCTGGAATGGGAGATTTCCCTACTTGAAGTTCAGGATCTGGAAAAAACTGACGGAAATTATGGAAGTGAATACACTGCGTCTTTGTTGGAGAAAAGGTGAAACCGTTTTCATCTGCCCACCGATGGATTTTATCTACGCAAAGCTGGAGCCTGCGCTGGACACTCGGGTACAGGCTTCCGTTGCGTAGACAGCAAAATCATCCACAAACAATGAGCAGTCTGAACCCTGCTGAACTGATTTCACAATATTGTTGATTTTAATACTAAAGAGGGCAGGAGACAGTATGCTCCCCTGTGGAACACCCAACTCCTGCTCGTGGACATCAGAGAGAGTGGTGCCAACCCGGACCTGAAAACTGTCGTTCTGCCAAAAAATTTTGAATAAAAAGCGGAAGATGACCTCGAAAACCCAGATCGTGGAGATCATGAAGTATCCCCGACTTCCAGGTGGTATCGTAGGCCTTCTCCAAGTCGAAGAAAATTGCCACTGCATGCTGTCTGTTTAAAAAAACGTTCCTAAGTGTAGATTCCAGACGAATCAAATGGTCAACTGTACTACGATGTTTGCGGAAACCACACTGTTCTTTCGCCAAAGGCCACCAAACACAAACTCAGAGATATGCACGAAGTGAACGATTTTTTGTCAAAAAAGAAAAAGCAACATTTCAAGTCATTAGGGACTTCTTCAGGCTGCTCTTCAGCAAAGGACATTCAGACCGTTTACAACAGTATGAAAACACGTCGACGTCATTGGGGCAGGAAAGACAATAAAGAAAAAAAAATTGGGGGGGGAGGTGGAGAATGAGATGGTGGACAGAGACAGGTGGGGAGAGAGGGTGGGAGTGGGACAGAGAGGATGAGGGGAGAGGAGAGAATGAAAGAGAGAGAGAGAGAGAGAGAGGAGAGAGAAGAGAGGGAGAGAATGAAAGAGAGAGAGAGAGGAGAGAGAGAGAGAGAAGAGAGAGAGAGAGAGAGAGAGAGAGAGAGAGAGAGAGAGAGAGAGAGAGAGAGCGAGAGAGAGAGAGAGAGAAACAGATAGACAGAAAGCCGACAGGCAGAAGGGTGAGGGAAAAGGGGAAGGGTACAAAGATGATGGTAATTTTACTCTCTCACATGACGATACAATTTCAAAAACCTTGTCAGCGACCTATGTCCAGTGGGGGCGATGGGCATAAGTAAGTAAGTAACCACCGCTCACTGACAGCCTTCATCAAACCTGCCCTGTCTGACCACAAAGAAAAGGAATATCGACAAATCAGCTTCAGCCAACACAACCTCCAGTGACCCGAGCGCCCCTGGCTGGCCATTCACACAAGGACCCTTAGTTTTTCCAAGTGTTTCTTTAGCAGGCACAAAGCATGGAGGTGGGGTGAATTATCGTAACTGTACGCTGAAAGGAAATCTTAAATGAAGCTGGAAACTGTAAACAGTCATTAAAGAACAAGCAGGGTAACTCTCGCTCCCTTGATGAAATGCATACACAGAAGACGCACATAACTCCAAACGAATGCCGCTTACGGCACCCAGTCACCTAGCACAAAATGACAAAGACGGAGCACTCAGAACAATGAGACCTCCCCTTGTTTGTTCTGCGTGCTCTCTCTCGTCATTTCTGCTTGGCAATTGGGTCTTGCAAACAGCACTCGTTTGGAGTTACGGGCGCCTCTTTATTTATTTCATCATGCAAGCAAGAATCACCCTCTATGATCTTTAATAGTTGTAGGTTGTGTTTGGTTTGGGACAAAAATACGTTAACAAAGTAAAAATATACTTTTTTTTGGTCCACTCACCAATAACCAGAGTGTCAAACCCCCCAAAAAAAACAAAGAGAGAAAACAATCAAACTCATCATTATTATCAAGATACTGACTTATCATCAAATGAAGTGAACTAAGGGAATGACTAAGGGAACTAACAAGCCTTCAGACAATACTTAAAAAAAGTGTTTGAAACAACTCTGGCAAACAACATGGACAAACGAATCACAAGACAAAACATGACGCATGTAGACCTCTGAGGTCTTCTTCAGGCAAGACACACAACACTCAGGACAACGAAAATGAAGAAACGAGCGATCATTTATCTTCAGCACAAGACGGGCCTTGAAGTGACTGCTCGTTCTTCCATTTTCCTAGTCCGGAGAGTTGTTTTTCTTGCCTGAAGAAAACTAAGAGGCCGAAACGCGTCGTGCTTTGTCTTGCGATTCGTTTGCCCATGCTGTTTAGCGGAGTTATTTCAAACACTTTTAAAGATTTGTTTCGATTTCGGCCTGCAGTCACCTCATTGTGCAACTAACTCCAGACGATAGACAAAAATGAAGACAGTAAAGAGATACATGACCAGAAAGGGTTTTAAAGAGACAGGAGAACCAGACAGGAGAACCAGACAGGAGAACCAGACAGAAGAACCAGACAGGAGAACCAGACAGGAGAACCAGACAGGAGAACCAGACAGGAGAACCAACCAAACTGACCCCTGGACCCTCAAGACGTGGACCCTCAAGACGTGGACCTTCAAGACGTGGACACAGACACTGAACTGGACGACTGGCAGAAGCAAGAGAGTGACTTTCATGTGGAGGCTTGTGGGGTAGGGGGGGCCTCAGCTCGGGGCTGCGTGTAATGATGTGAAAGTTGTACAGGCAGGACAAAAATGCACGCAGAAAGTACAACACATTTCACACTCTCCTCTCTTACCTTGGAATACAGATCGTGTTCCAGTTCCTCTTTGGCGCGGACACATTTGTCCAGTCTCTAAGGAACAGACACAGTCAAACAGTAATTATGTACAAGCAGACAGACACACACACGATCAACCCTGCACTTAAAGCCCATATCATTACACATTTTGATAAACACACACGCACACACACACACACACACACACACACACACACACACACACGCACAGAATCAAGATACCTGGATGAAAAAAAACCCAGAAATCAAAAAGTTCCTCCTCCTGTAAGCCCCTCTTCTTTCTCGCCATTTCCCCTCCACCACCTCCATCTAAAATTACCCTTCGACTGAAGCCCCCCCCCCCCCTCCCCCCTCCTACACCTTTTCTTTTTCTTTTTGTAATCTTTGGCAAGTCTTTACCATAATGATGCAGAAACTGTTTGCTGTCACTTTTCTCCTGCTACACATTCACGTCTGATGCATTTTAAACTCATGGAGAAAATAATTGTTGATGCAAGCCATCAAAGCTCTGTTAACCCCTGTGTCAAATCTTTAAACAGGTTTGAATAAACATGAAAGAACCGGCTAAATCCACATGACAACAATCTGACAGCACAGTAGGAAGTAACTGTAACGAGAGCTTGACAGCCGAAAGCCTTCAAAGAAAAAAACCCTTATCTCTCTCCTGAGTATAAGCACTGCATAACATACACCATCACCACAGCAACATTTTCATCCCGCACACATTTTGTGCCGAATATGAGAAGATAAGTGGTTGCCCGTTCTTCGTTGTCATTGTCCTAAACGTTGTTTGTTTTTTGCCTGAAGAAGACCCAACAGGTTGAAATGCATTGTGTTTTGTCCTGTAATTTGTTTGTCCGTATCGTCGGGTGGAACTAATATCCTTTCTTCTTAAAATAACAACAGCAGCATCACAAACACAGAATCCGATTAAAAAAAAAAAAACCCAAAAAACCCCCGTACTTTCAAAGCATCGTCTCTTTCCTGTGCCAGTCTTTGGTTGTCAGCCTCCAGCGTTTCCCTCTTCCGCTGTTGCTCTGTGGCCATGCTGATGCAGGAGGTGAACATGGACGTCAGAGCCTTGGCCCACGCTTTCTGCTGATGCAGCGTGGCAGTTCCCAGCCGGTTCTGAACAGATTTACCTTTGGCTGCACGGTGGTTTCAGTTTCAGTTTCATCAAGGAGGTGTCACTGAGTGCCGACTCGTCCATATATGCTACACCACATCCGCTAAGTTCTGAGACCACACTGTGCTTGATTTAAAACCGATGGATAAATGAATGACTAAGATGCGAGAATTTAAGAAGAGGGTCTCCTGGCTATGGCTTAGCAGATGTCTGACCTACGCATTAGCCCAATGCGCTGGTCAGACCTTGGGTACCTACCTAACATTGGTTGTGCCATTATTATCATTGTATGTGTGTGTGGTGAATGTACATGTGTGTGTATGGGTGTATGGGCATGGGCCAATGTGTGTGTATGTGTATGCATGTGCATGTGTGTGTGTTTGTGCTTGTGTGTGTGTGTGTGTGTGTGTGTGTGTGTGTGTGTGTGTGTGTGTGTGTGTGTGTGTGTGTGCGCGCGTGCGTGCGTGCACTCACATGCATGCATGCATGAAAGTGTGTGTGTGTGTGTGTGTGTGTGTGTGTGTGTGTGTGTGTGTGTGTGTGTGTGTGTGTGTGTGTGTGTGTGCGTGTGTGCAGAAGTGCATGTGCATGTGTGTGTGTACAGCCAGGTATTAATCCCATCTGCTCAACAAAGGGAGTGGAGTTTTGTGTGTACGTCTGTTTTTTATCCCGCCATTAAGGCAGCCACACTCCATCTTTGGGGAAGGTGCATGCTATGTGCAACGTGTCATCCATACCAACCACCAAACTGGCCTTCTCTTCCGAAAGTTGGTGATGGGATTTTACGTGTGTGCAAGATGTTATGCATGCGTTCACACCTACAACCTTGGTTTATAGTCTCATTCAAAGGACTGTATGGGAAATGGAGTCAGAACCAATGTTAACTCTGAGGGAAATATCCCCCTGTACCGAAATGGCCTGGCGGAGATTCAAACCCGCAACCCCAGGATCATGATGAGTCTGGTGCTCTACCAACTGGGCTACTCCAGCCCCCCATCAATTCACTGATTTCTGTTTCTTTAATACCCTGTTGCCCCTCCGCTATCAACCCTTTCTAATCTCAAGTGTTGATCTGTCTTTACCTTTATGTCGCCCACTTCTTGTTTCCACAGGAAATCGACGCCATCACCACCTGCATGTGCTTTGAGCTGATAAGCAAAGTTCATCTCCCCCATGTTCCGCCGAGTGAAGGCTGCAGCTGTTTTCTTGACGTAGGTGGTAAAGTCCATATCTAAGTTGGAACTGTTTGCATCAAGATCTTCTTCAGTAACTGGATAAAAAAAAGACACATGGCGTTAAGGGGACGCCGGTAATCGCTCACACCAACTACTTTTTTTTCCTCTTTTTTTGTTGTTGTTGATATCAACGAACAATATCCTCAAAACAACACAGAACTTTTTCATCAATGCCACTTTTCAAATATATTTTCCCAAAGTCTATAAAACGTCATAAGATTCAGATTCACATGAACTTCTTAATCCCAAAGTAGTGTTCTGTATATCTTAAACCATATAAATTACTTTAATACTAAACTATATTGAAAGAAATCTTAAACAAAATGTTAGCGAACCACCAAGAGAAACGTGGACAAACGAGTCACAAGACGAAACACGTGTTTGTTTAGATTTCCGCCTGCAGTCGTCTCGCTTTGCAACTAGATATGTTCAAAGAGCTGTCTCTCACAAACACACAGGTAAATCCTTTGTTTTTATTGATACTCTACCTATCACTGTACAGACGATGGACACAGCAGGCATGAGATACAACATAAGACAGAGGTTCCGCTAGACTATAGACTTTGCCGGTACTTGGTACCGACAACAACAAAAATTTCCGGTACAAGTCTTAAATCAGCCGGTACCGCGCTTGGCTGCCTGCCATGCGCTACACACTCAACCGCGATTCTGGGTCACGCGAACGGGCGATAGCAAGCGGCCTACCGGCACGGATAGCACGTAACAGGCTTGTCAGTGACAGCCTTCAGTCAACTGAACTCAACAGAAAAGTCGACGGAGAGAGTAACATGCAAAAAAATCATAAATGAAAACAAAAAGCAAAACAAAACAAAACCAAACCAAACCAACCAACCAAAACATAACTTGAAAGAAAAACAAACAAACAAACAAAACAAAACAAACTTAACAAACTTCTCACTTACCTATCCACACGTGCGAAAGAATTCCGTCAGTGTTCGTCATCGAACCATGCAGTTACTCAAAGTGATGTTGAAAACAGCGACAGTCAATTGAAAACTGGGTCGGGGATTACCGCAAGTTCAATCCAGGGTCAGACTGTCAGCATGACACGCACACAATCCATATGTCTCTACTGAAAAAAAAGGGGGGCAAAGGTCCTGGGACTGAAAGGAAGGGGGAAGAGGAGTGATGTCAGATGTATTGTTGTCGGCATGGCATGGCTTATTTCCTGCCTGCCATCCCCGCTCACCCGCTGACAGGCGGAGAGACAGACAGTGCAGGGATAGAGGAGAGTCAAAGCGCTCAGATGTTCTGCCGGTACACGGTACCGGCGGCTTTTATTTTTTTCGGTACAAGGCAAATATTTACCGGTAAAAACCGGCATATGCCGGTCTAACGGAACCTCTGATAAGAACACAGCCAGTGAAGTCTCCCACAGCATCTCGACTGTGTTCTACTGACATGTTTCAAGAAGAAGAGAAATGAGAGGAACAAAACAAAAGAAACATTCCGTGTACCCACACAAAACACATAAAAAAATTATCACAAGAATGGCTTGATACACCATCATTTACAACTTACAAACTAAAGCTTCATTCTTCAAATGAACATAGGTGTGCCATCGTTTACAATCTACAAACTAAAGCTTCTTTCTTCAAATGAACATAGGTGTGCCATCGTTTACAATCTACAAACTAAAGCTTCTTCCTTCAAATGAACATAGGTGTGCCATCGTTACAATCTACAAACTAAAGCTTCTTTCTTCAAATGAACATCATTTACAATCTACAAACTAAAGCTACTGTCTTCAAATGAACATAGGTGTGCCATCATTTACAATCTACAAACGAAAGATACGTTCTTCAAATGAACATCATTTACAATCTACAAACTAAAGCTTCATTCTTCAAATGAACATAGGTGTATCATCATTTACAATCTACCAACTAAAGCTTCTTTCTTCAAATGAACATAGGTGTGCCATCATTTAAAATCTACAAACTAAAGCTTCTTTCTTCAAATGAACATAGGTGTGCCATCATTTACAATCTACAAACTAAAGCTACTTTCTTCAAATGAACATCATTTACAATCCACAAACTAAAGCTACTTTCTTCAAATGAACACAGGTGTGCCATCATTTGCAATCTACAAACTAAAGCTACTTTCTTCAAATGAACATCCTTTACAATCTACAAACTAAAGCTACTTTCTTCAAATGAACATCCTTTACAATCTACAAACTAAACTACTTTCTTCAAATGAACACAGGTGTGCCATCATTTGCAATCTACAAACTAAAGCTACTTTCTTCAAATGAACACCATTTACAATCTACAAACTAAAGCTACTTTCTTCAAATGAACATCATTTACAATCTACAAACTAAAGCTACTGTCTTCAAATGAACATAGGTGTACCATCCTTTACAATCTACCAACTAAAGCTACTTTCTTCAAATGAACATCATTTACAATCTACAAACTAAAGCTACTTTCTTCAAATGAACATCATTTACAATCTACAAACTAAAGCTACTGTCTTCAAATGAACATAGGTGTACCAGCCTTTACAATATACAAACTTAAGCTACTTTCTTCAAATGAACATCATTTACAATCTACAAACTAAAGCTACTTTCTTCAAATGAACATAATTTACAATCTACAAACTAAAGCTACTTTCTTCAAATGAACATAGGTGCACCATCATTTACAGCTTGATCTAACCAGAGAAGGAACATGCCAGCCCAGTGTCTCAGCTCTTCCAATATTTTTTTCTGCCCCTTGCCACTTTCCTTCTCTCCCCCTGAAGTGCAACAAGTTTCATTAGTCATTTCATCCTGGCTACTCTTATTGTCTTAAGCAGCAGCGAACGATTGTAGATCCATTTCATTAATGATAAACAATGGAAAAAAAAAATCATCGAGTGCTAGGACAGCTGAAACCTCCAGTTCCTGATATTGTTGGAGTGGCTTTATGGTACTGATTTCAATCAGCATAGCCCCCACCCTCCCCATTTTTCCCCTCCATCCCTTCCCATCTTCTTCTTATAGGTATATACATGTCAGTTACGGGTTAAGTACATGTCATTTTCCCCGAGAGAGGCCCAAACTAAGATAGGTGACATATCGCTGAACTTTTCATACTCAAAGATGTAAATGAAGGTCTCATCTCTTCTCTGATCACCTTGTCCTTCCCAGAAATGGTCTCCATCAGTGAGCGCCAGTTCAAACCCTTCTTTCCCTTCCTCTTTCAGCTGCGTCAGAAGGAAGCAGGGCTTTGGTCCGCAGTGTGGAAGCTTTACAAATGAAGCGTCCATGCCGAGTCTGGAACATGCATGCACGCACGCACACACACACACACACACACAACACACAGTGACACACACACACATACACAGACACTCGCACACACACACACACACAGAAAAAAAGATAAAAATAAAAAAAAAGGCTTGATACATTATAATGTGTTTAAAACTACTGATCAAAAAAAGAAACATTCGTAATAGAATTACTTGCATATTAATACCAAGTGCGTGTGTGCGTGTGTGTGTGCGTACGTGTGTGTGTGTGTATGTGTCTGTGTGTGTGCAGTCACTTGCATATTAATATCAAATCTGTGTCAGAGAGTGTGTGTGTGAGCGAGTGTGTGTGTGTGTGTGTGTGTGTGTGTGTGCCCCCGCACGCGTGCGTGCATGAGGCTAAACCCTTTTCTGTGTTCAGAGGCCAAAGCCTTTTCTGTGTTCAGAGGCCAAAGCCTTTTCTGTGTTCAGAGGCCAAAGCCTTTTCTGTGTTCAGAGGCCAAAGCCTTTTCTGTGTTCAGAGGCTACCTACACATCTCAGCTAAAGTGATGTGCGGTGCCTGTCTGAGAGGGAAGAGGGTGGGAGGGAGTGAGCTTGTGGTGGCTTGCAAGAGGAAGGGAGACTGGAAGCTCTGCTGGCACCTGTTGAGAACATTGTGGGAAGAGAGGGCCGCTGAGTGTGGTTTACCACGACTAATGTGGACACTGGATTATCATACGACTCAGACTGTTTTTCGCTTTTTTTCATTTTTTCTTTAAGTGGCGGTGGAAAGTCTGAGCCTAAGTTAAAAACAAAAACAAAACCAAGAGTCCCCCTTTTTCACAAGTAATGAAATGCTATTTTGAAAAAGTTGTCTTATTGAGCGCAAGCTCTAACAATCAAACTCTCAGTCAAACAATCCCATCAGTTTATTAAGTTCTTTGGCTTCACAAAACATTAGACTGTAGAACTCTGTACTGTCTGCTTGTGAGGCATCATGACATCCAAAGTCTGGGGGGTAAAACAAAGAACCAAAGCAACTTCAAAACTTCTTAGGTCTCCCTCTATAAACATACAGTTGCTAAACTTGAAAGCATGGTTTTATGATGATGAAAAATGAACATAATTATGGTTTAGGATACAGGGTGAAAGTTATGCTGTCTAAGAAGCTTCAGAGGATATATATATCCTCTGAATTCATATATATTGAATTGATATATATATATATTGAATTGATATATATATATCCGAGTCATACTCAGTATATGTGAATCAGAAACCCTGCATGTGGAGGGCAGCATACTCACATGAACTTTTCCATCAAATCACACACACACAAAGTTTACATGCATGTACAACACACACACACACGCATACACACGCGCGCGCGCGCGCCCGTTCTCACAGTCACACGCCATAATTATACAGTCATTTCAGCAAAGCTGAGTTGGGGGCCCATTGCATTCGATGTTCGTCTTCAAACATTGACTGATTCACACACACACACACACACACACACGTGTGTGTGCTCACACGCTTACGTTGATTCACTTTGTTACACGTTTATATCAAAACTAGGTGGGCAAACTTCGCAGTCCAATAAGTTCACTTGGTTTCCTACGCAACTTTTGATTTCGACGCTTGCAACAATATCCGGAAGTTTAACTCTACCGTTTCCGGTCCTCCCTCACCCACCCCATTTTCCCACCGGATGCACCAATAAATTAGTGTACCGATAACTCAAGCTATCCATTAGGACCACTTCCGTCAACACGTTGTCACGCTGGACTGAGAAGATGGTAATAGTTTTTTTTCCCCCGCACACATGTTGATTGGGATTAAATTTGTGTGTATCATTCGCTAGTAATTTGTTGTATTGATGAAAACTAAAGGTGCAGTTTAGCCCCCTTTTTTTGGGAGCTGTACACGTAGACTGTTTCAAGAAACTTAAAATGATATAGCATGGATCAAGATTTTTTTTGTGTGTAAAAGACTAAAACATTTATTCAATTTCAGCAATGTAAGAATATCCGGCTACTTAGTGACATTGTTCAGAAATTGTTACTTATACCAGAGCAGCTATGTATTTAAACAATGAATTGCCTCTTGAATTTTAGTCTTAACTCTGTAAACACAAGCCTCCATGCTCCCCCTCTCTGTGCACTGAGAAAACTGCAGTCTCAGCAGTCTCTCAGGGCACCAGATTTTGTTGTTGCTGTTCACATTTTATGCGAAGTTAATTTCAGAATTTCACTAGACGCCTTGCAGACCTCAATGGAATCAGAACTGCTTAAGTATTGATACTAACAGATTCACAGTCAGATAGATCTACAAAACATAATAAAATACACAAGAGAGAATGAAAGTAGTTCAGCAGCAGTTGAACAACATTGCTCAGTGTGTATGTGTGTGTGTGTGTGTGTGTGTGTGTGTGTGTGTGTGCATGCGTGCGTGTGTGTGTGTGTGTGTGTGTGTGTGTGTGTGTGTGTGTGTGTGTGTGTGTGTGAGATAGATCTGCAAAAAACGTTAAAAGATGCTCAAGAAAGAATGAAAGTAGTTCAACAGCAGTTAAACAACATTGCTTATTGTGTGTGTGTGAGTGTTTTTTTCTTATTGCTCATCATTTACCTCTTGGCCTGTTTGTTTCATTTATAGTTAATTATGGTGGACTGATCGTGACTTGATTATGTCTGGCCAGAAGTGTAGTTTATAAAGAGAAATTTATTAAAACCAAAACAAAAATACTTTCTGTGAAACTGGATGGGGATAACCAGAGGCCTCCAGATTCCTGGTCCTCAAATACACATTCCCAGCCTGTCAAACTGGCATCAGATGACATCACAAGATTAGGTTCAGGGCTGAAAGTGTCACTATATGATGCGCATTACAAATCCACCCGCTGAGTTCTTGCTCGCTCTTTAATAAAACTGACTTTGTTTGGTCATAGTTCCCATGACATGCTTTTAAAAACTAAGCCTCCATTGTTTTTTTGTTGTTGTTGTCATTCTCTGAACTGCAATAATGCAATAGATCACATATTGAACTGCACAAAAGTTTGCCACAATTTTCTGTGTAAACTACCCCACCTGTCTGATTGTAGCGTTTTGTGCCGTCTTTCAACTGTTTCCAGCAGCCCTGACTAGGGCTGTTACTTAGCGTTAGTTTTAGGTCCATCTGGAGTGAGACTCAATGTTTGTAGATGCTGAGTTAATATTGACTCCAAGATACTGTGTTGGCTCTAGGACAGGATTACCTTATCTTGCTTTAGGTTTATCTAGAGCAGTGAGAAAATCTGTTTTGTAGGAGTGGAATATCTGATATTTTCATTCCTTTCCGTTTTGTCATCCCAGTGAGAAGTGAATCATCATCAAAAGATGAAATGTGTCTCTGCATCGTCAGAGATTTAAAAAAAAAGAAGAGGTTAATTAGCTTTATGAATCATCTTGGCGCTAAAGCCAGCCGATTTGGAAACATAGTTTATACAGAGTCGTCTTTCCATTGAAATTTGAGAAGAATTCTGTAATATTATTTATGAACTGGGGCTGAGAAATAAGCATTCCTGATGTCGATTGATGCCTTGTAACAGTCCTGAGGACTGAGTTTGAAAGCAGTATTCAGTTTTCATTTTGCAACGATGTTATGTTCCTTCTCGATGGATGTTCTTTTGTTTCTTCATTCTTTTTTGTTGTTGTTAAAGTTGTAGATCGTTCTATGTCATCCATCTTGCTTGACTTCAGTGACTTACAAGTTACATAGCTTTCTTTTGTGATTAATTTGTGTTTGTGTTAATTTTCAATTATGAGTGTTATGACAGTTTTTTTCGTTACACTTCTTTTTCTGAGTATCATTTGTCAATTGTCTGTTCTCTTTCGTGTTCAGTAGTGGTACTGGTAAACAGCAGTATTAATACTATTATCATTTATTGTTTTAATAAATGATTTCTCCATTCCCAGTCATTTCCTTTTTCTCTTCAGTTTCTATTCTGCAATTTTAGGTGTCCCCCCCAAAAAAACATACTTCCCACAGATATTAGAAACAAGCTAAGCCATTCTTTGCTTGTCTTTGTTTAGTTTCAGTATTGATTTTTACTGGTTTTTATCAGGCTGAAGAAGACCAGTAGGTTGAAACGCATTGTGTCTGTGTGGTAACTTGTTTCGTTCCATTCATTTGATGGTCTGGTGAGTTTGCTCTTGCCCTCTTCCTGTTGTTGATCCCAAGGCCTGTCTCTGTCAGTGAGTGACGTTGCAAGGTGGGAGATCTTGTCATGGATGTGAGTGCAGTTATGTGTGAGTAGCATTAGATTGTCAGCCAAAGACGAGGAGATCTTCAAGCTGAGTTCAGAGTTTCTGTGCACCTCATTGTTCCTGTTTGAAGTGGTATCTTCATCATGGTCCTGTTAGTGACAAGGAGGGAGAAGTAAGGTGCAACAAGATATGATCGTCATGTTTCAACTTCAAGGCCAGAAAAATATCATGTGCAGTGTATGGGAAGGCATGTTTGCATGCTTTTTTTTTTCTCTTTTATATTCTATCAAATTGTACTGAAGTCCAGAAGAATGGTATTCATTATTTAATTGTTCTAATCAATGGCTTTTCTTTCTCCGCCCCCTCCCCCCCCCATCTGCAGTCAGCCTTGTTCAACTTCCAAAGTTTGCTGACGGTGGTGCTGCTGTTGATCTGCACCTGTGCTTACCTTCGCTCCATCGCGCCGTCCCTTCTGGATCGCAACAAAACAGGGTCAGATTTTCATATGTATCGTTTTTTAGTCATTGTGTTCATGTGCAACAGCTGTCCATGTAGTGAGCCGCTAAGATCATGCACTGGTCGGTGTGACAAGTGTACGTGTACATCTTTATGTGTGTTCTTGATAAATCGTAACATGTACACATGTATCTTTTTTTTGTTCTTTGTGTTAGCATGTAACAGTCCGTTCAAGTAGTGATCCTTGAAGATCATGCACTGGTCAGTGTGACAAATGTATATATCTGTATACTGTGTTCTTAGTGAACTTTGGTGTAGTATTTTTGTAAGTACTAGAGTTAGATATTTTCAGAAAAGATCTGAAGGTCATTCTATTGTTTTATGCAACATGCTCTGTTTTTCATTTGCATGTGTAAACAAATTAGGTATGTATAATCATCCTGTTTTAGGTCTGTGTGTATGTGTGTTTGTGTTTGTGTGTATGTCCAGTGTAAACTTGAATGTTAGCATTTTCTAAGCTGCAAATGGCAGCATAAGCAAAATTAAGTGCATGATAAATATCGGTCTTTGAGAAATACTAGTAAGCTCAATCCCGCCATTTTCTGCATGAAGTGATGAAGATGTCACCAAAGGTAAAATGCCATAAATCTATCTATCTATATATGTATGTATGTGTGTATGTATGTATGTGTGTATATATATATATATATATATATATATATATATGTATATATATATATATATATATATATATATATATATATATATATATATATATGTATGCCAAAGAAATGAATGATTACTTTTTTCTTTCAGAGTAATGGGTACATTTTGGAAATGTGCAAGAATAGGTGAGTAAAAGTTTTCTTCTAAAAATAAAAAGATAAAAAGGGTTGTTTGTTAAGGCTCAATGATAATAATATCAAGCATTTGAAATAAAGCTTTTAATTCAAGGGAAAGTAGAAACAGGGTTTCAGGTGTGGATGCAAGATATTGTTTATGGTGGAGGAAGCTGCTTCGCCATCACTTGTGGGATTGACAGCCCCTATTCTTCACTTTCAAAATTCAAACAAAAAGAATCCAGTTTTTATCAAAATGGCCTGAAATTATAACTATGCCTCAGTTGCTACTTGACGCTCAGCGTAAAAGAAGCCAAATTTCTAGGAGTTGTTTTTGATAAAAATAATTAGATTTCAAAGGCCATACTGGAAATCTAAAACCGTCTTACCAGAAAGTGATGAACATCCTTCAAGCAGTGGCACATGCAGATTGCAGAGCTGACCAAAAAAAAAGTCTCCATTCTGAGATGTTCAAAGTTTGATTGTGGCTGCGTTGTCTATATGGTTGCGCCAGGCTGAAAACGCTAGATCCCATCCACCATCAAGGGCTTGGACTCTGTCTGGGTGCATTCCGCACCACCCCTGTTTACATCTGTATGCTGAGGGGATAGAATCATCCCTCTGAAACTGACGGCTGAAATTCATAGATTGAACTGTAGTTTGAATCTCCTTTCTGAACCCTCAAACTGTGCTTATGACTGTGTCTTTGACCCGAAGTTCCAAAAGAAATTTGATGACCACCCCAGTTCCGTTCCACCCCTGGGAATTCATATTCTTCCCCATTTGAACAGTGCAGACATAGACTTAGGAGTGGTGTGTGATTCGTCCAAGTTTCCTGATGACCCACCCTGGACTTTCCTCACTCTGGAGATCAGTTTGATTTAGCCTCATGCTGTAAAGATACCGCCAGCTGCTTGGTGTTTTAGTCATTGTTCAGCAAGCTTTCTTCTAAATTTCCATCCTTCAGACGAATTTTTATCCGTGGGTCCAAATCCAAAGAGAGGGTTGCCTCTGCTGTGTTTTGCACAACCTCTCCCTCTCAGAGATGTTCTAAACACATTTCTCACTGACAGCTCCATCTACACTGCTGAGTTGACAGCCTTTGTCCTCCTGGCTCTTGAAATGGTCTCTAAATCAAAACAAGAAGATTCCTCATTTTGTTGCACTCCCTTTCTGCTTTGGCTATTGCAGACCGTAAGCTCACCACCGAGCTGCTGAAATTGTTTGAACTATACCCTTCTCTGAAATCTGAAAGATACGACATGGTTTTTGCTTTGGTTCCCGTTCATGTGGGCATTTGAGGCAGTGAGGGCACTCGAGACCTCTGGCAAGAGGAATGCAACTGACAGACGGATAATGAACTCTTCCAAATCCGGCCAAACCTGAAAGAGTTTTTACCATGTCCTTGAGAGGGCCGAAAACAAGAAACAGTCTGATGCCATTTGCACAGAGGCCACCCCTTTTATACCCATTCTTTTATAAACTGAAGAAACTTTGTGGTGCATGCCATGTCATGCATAAACACTTGACAGCAGACTCCATGAAAACCTTGTTCAGAGATGTCCCACCTGATTTCATTTTTGAATTTCTTAAAATGAACGTTTGTCATCAGATCCAAGATTTGAAGGAAGAAACCTTTCAACAAAATTTCTGGTGTGTTTTTAGAAAGTGTATATTTAAGGAGCTGTGTGGATGTGTATCCTTTTTTAAATTTTCTTTTCTTTATTGTTTAACATGACTTGAGAGTTGACTTCAGCCCTGATAAGGCCCTTTGCGTCAGCTGGGCTATAAGCAACATTATCTGTCTCTGTTGCTCTCTCTCTCAGCTGCTCATCTGCATATTTGTCAATTTTGCCTTTGTGTTTCTCACTCAGGTGTAATAATTTGATGAAAAAGCCTCTACAAGTACAATATTAAAAAAAATGAAATTTAAGTTTCAAGACAGAAAGCAAATAAGGAGAGAGAGAAGAGGAGTCAGATGAAAAACGATGAACCCAGAGGGTTGTAGTCTTCCTCTTGGTGTGGCTAGCAAGGCCATTTACGTAGCTCTAGGTGGAACAACCCTGGATGGAGAACGGGGCCTTGAGCGACTCCTGAAGCTGCTGGTATAGAGCTTGACTTGACTCGGTGGAGAACAACTGCTTGCTGTAAAGAAGTTCTCAATCCAGGCGTATATTCCATGCCTGAGCCAAGAGTATGACAGTTTGGATGTTAGAAGGCTGTGAATAACCATAGAGGTATAAAATTTGTATGTTAGAAGGCTGTGAATAACCATAGAGGTATAAAATTTGTATGTTAGAAGGCTGTGAATAATCATAGAGGTATAGAATTTGTACATATGAAGGCTGTGAATAACCATACAGGTATAAAATTTGTACGTTAGAAGGCTGTGAATAACCATAGAGGTATAAAATTTGTACGTTAGAAGGCTGTGAATAACCACAGAGGTATGAAATTTGTAAGATAGAGAAGGCTGTGAATAAGCATAAAGGTATAGAATTTGTATGTTAGAAGGCTGTGAATAACCATGGAGGTATAAAATTTGTTCATTAGAAGGCTGTGAATAACCATAGAGGTATGAAATTTGTACGTTAGAAGGCTGTGAATAACCATAGAGATATAATAACCCAACAGCTAAACATGAACTGTGGATAAGTTTTCATCCTTGGACTTGCCTTGGCATTTATCTGAAATTGCCCATGGAAACATTTAGGGAATGTTTGTTGCAAAGGGAGGTGACTGCAGGTGGATATCTAAACAAATCTTAAAAAGTATTTAAAGTAACTCCGTCAGACAAGATGGGCAAATGAATCACAAGACAAAATACAACACGTTTCGACCTCATAGGAATAACTTGTAAAAGTCTGGCCTGAAATCAGACTGAAAAGTGTGTGGAATTAGGTGTAACGCTCTGGCCTGAAATCAGACTGAAAGTGTGTGGAATTAGGTGTAAAGCACTGGCCTTAAATCAGACTGAAAAGTGTGACTGTGGAATGACATGTAAAGCTCTGGCCTGAAATCGGACTGAAAAGTGTGTGGAATGACGTGTAAAGCTCTCGCCTGAAATCAGACTGAAAAGTGTGTGGAATTAGGTGTAAAGCTCTGGCCTGAAATCAGACTGAAAAGTGTGTGTATAAGAGCGCATGCATGTGTGCGAGGAATTATTTAGAGAATGTGTTTGTATTCACATGGGGAAAGGCTACCTGAAAGAGAGACAGACAGACAGACAGACAGACACAGACAATAAGAGAAAGGCAGGAGACTATACAGAACTGAGAAAGTGCATTTGGTCTGTCGACAGGGGAAAGAAAAAGTCCTTGGTGGCAGCATGTTGCGTGGCCATGGCAGTCAGCATTCTGTTCTGGTCATGAGCTCAGCGTCCTTCGCCTGGAGGCTCTTCACAGCCATGAAACCAGACTTAAAAGCGCGTGGATCCTCTGACCTGGATTTTGGACTGAAAGTGTGTGGAGTTGTGTGTGCAAAGCTCTGGTCAGAAACCAGACTGAAAGTGTATGGATGCTCTGACTGAAAGTGTGTAGACATCTGTGTAAAGCTCTGTGAAAGTGTGTGGAATTATGTGTAAAGCTCTGTGAAAGTGTGTGGAATTATGTGTAAAGCTCTGTGAAAGTGTGTGGAATTGTGTGTAAAGTTCTGTGAAAGTATGTGGAATTGTGTGTAAAAGTTCTGTGAAAGTGTGTGGAATTATGTGTAAAGTTCTGTAAAAGTGTGTGGAATTATGTGTAAAGCTCTGTGAAAGTGTGTGGAATTGTGTGTAAAGTTCTGTGAAAGTGTGTGGAATTATGTGTAAAGCTCTGTGAGAGTGTGCGGAATTGTGTGTAAAGTTCTGTGAAAGTGTGTGGAATTATGTGTAAAGCTCTGAAAGTGTGTGGAATTATGTGTAAAACTCTGCAAAAGTGTGTGGAGTTATGTGTAAAGCTCTGTGAAAGTGTGTGGAATTGTGTGTAAAACTCTGCGAAAGTGTGTGGAATTATGTGTAAAGCTCTGAAAGTGTGTGGAATTATGTGTCAGGCTCTGTGCAAGTGTATAGAATTATGTGTCAAGCACTGTGAAAGTGTGTGTAATTATGTGTAAAGCTCTGTGAAAGTGTGTGTAATTATGTGTAAAACTGTGTGGAATTATGTGTTAAGCTCTGTGAAAGTGTGTAAAATTACGTGTCAAGCTCTGTGAAAATGTGTGGAATTATGTGTAAAGCTTTGTGGAAGTGTGTGGAATTATGTGTAAAGCTCTGTGAAAGTGTGTGGAATTATGTGTTAAGCTTTGTGGAAGTGTGGAGTTATGTGTAAAGCTTTGTGGAAGTGTGTGGAATTATGTGTAAAGCTCTGTGAAAATGTGTGGAATTATGTGTAAAGCTCTGTGAAAATGTGTGGAATTATGTGTAAAGCTTTGTGGAAGTGTGTGGAATTATGTGTAAAGCCCTGGCCTGAAACAGACTGAAAATGTGTAGAATTGCATGTAAAGCCCTGGCTTGAAATCAGTCTGAAAGTGCGTAGAATTGCATGTAAAGCTCTAGCATGAAATCAAGACTGAAGGCGTGTAGAATTATGTCAAAAGCTATGTTCTGAAATCAGACTGAAAGTGTGCAGAAGTACAAGTAAAGCTCTTGTCTGAAATCAGACTTGAACATGTGTTGAATATTCATCCGGAAGAATATGGAGAAGCGCATCTGCATGAAACCGTCAGTTTGGTGCATGGGAAAATTGGTGCTCGAGGTTGTAGTCCTGCACATGTTAGTGCGTGTGAAGATATAAATACTGGAGTTAGCATCAGATTGTAAAGATGAGAAACCAATGGTGGTGGGTGGGCATGTTATGTTGTCAGTGAACGTGTGTGTGTGTGTGTGTGTGCATCTGCATGCGTGTGTGTGTATGTATATAACAAAGGGCATGACTTTTTTAAGGCGGGGGGGGGGGGAGAAATGATGGAGAGGGGAGGCAAGTGCACTGAGACGGGGCAAATTTGGGTTGTTGTTATTATGAAGAGTATGAATGTAACGCCTATTCTTTGTCTTAGAGCGAGTTCTGAGCGCTTTACAATCCACACTGTTGTAAGCACAACAGGCGGCCTATCTGGGTAGAGCTGATTGAAGAGCTGCATGCCGGCGCTTCATACAGTCATTTCCTATGTCATTCAGTCTCTATCCATTTTCTTCCTTTGATCTTTCAAGTTTTCACACAGGGTGCATGCTGTAATGTGTAACATGTTATCCATAACCAACGCGGACAAACTGGCCTTCTCTTTTGAAAGTTAGTGATGGGATTTTACATGCGTGCAAGATGATGCGCGTGTGTCCAGAGACCATAAACTGAGGTTGTGTGTGTGTGTGTTCACACACACAACCTCAGTTTATGGTCTCTGAAGGAGTTTTTTTGAGAAATGGGATCAGAGCCAGTGTCAGCTCTGTGGGAAAAATCCCCCTGTGCCAAAATGGCCTGGCGGAGATTCGAACCCACACACCCCGGGATCACGAGTCCAGCGCTCTACCAACTGAGCCATTCCAGGTGATGTGATGTGATTTCATGGGTCAGGGAATAGAGCAACAGAGAGAGAGAGAGAGCTCAAGAACCAAGTATAGCAGAGTGAGGAACGGGCAGGAAAACAGTGTAATGCACCCCTATCCATGTGCTAATCGAAGCATTGACCGACAAGATCACCGATATTATCAAACCAATTCGATTGCTGGCTGATCAAGTTCTGCAGGGCTTGAAATAGTATGAAGTTATGCAAGGCTTTAAAATTGTTCCCCCATGAGGAAGAGGAAGATCACCAACATGCAGATGAATGCTGGTGTTGCACCAATTTTCCCAGGTTGTTGAGCCCTGTCCAGTTCACTCATTTCTGTGGCTTAGAGTGAACAGAAAATACACTGATGAAGGGTTTTCTACTGTGTGAATAATTTTACGTGTGTGAGCTGTAAGCACACCTTACCAGTCTTTGTGAGGGTGCCGTGGTTTTGACAGCTCGGTCCAATGGATGACTTGCCTTTGTAAGCGAAGTCAGCTCAGTTGCCTTGATGTGTGTGTGTGTGTGTGTGTGAGCACGCACGCACGTTTTTGTTTCCTTGATAACTGTAAGTGGTACTAGAGGTAACATTGTCAAATGATCAATATTAACATGATTTTCATGGTTACCCCCTGCATAGGGATACCACCAAAGGATAAACGGCCATAAATCTTTATAAATTTCAACAGCATTTTGAATATTACAAAATTGATATTTTCTCATAAATGTTTAGTGTGTTTTTCTTAAACCAGAGAAATTCATCGGTAGAATGGCAAGGTCAATATATCCATCTGTTTCAAGAATATGTAAATGATAGAAAAAGCGGCAGAAAGCAAGTTCTCTACATGCTAGAACTTTGAAAGCAAGTTCTCTGTATGCTAGAACTTTGAATTCAAGTTCTCTACATGCTAGAACTTTGAATGCAAGTTCTCTTCATGTTAAAGAACGCAAGTTCTGTCCATGGTAGAAGACAGCAACTTTGCAAGAAGAATTTAGGTGCTCTAAGTTTTTTTACATGCTAGAAAAGTGCAAGTTTTCTTCATGTTAGAAGAAAAGAACTTTTCTTTATGCCAAGAGAATGTAAATTGTTTGTGTGCAGTGCTAGAAGAACGCAGTCAGCAGCCTCCCATGACAAAATTGTTGAGAAAGAAAGTTGATGATTCTGCTAATCCATCATAAAGACCGTTTGATACATGCATGCCTAGTAGCAGTGCAGTTGCCTTTAAAGGGCTGGCCTTTGACTTTCGTTCAGTTTGTGTATACTTAACGGCTTTGTATGTCTGGGTGCATTTGCCATTTACCCATGCCCACACACATTACGATACATTCATGTTTCCATTTGTGTAATTTTCATGTCTGAATGACCTTTATCAACTGTTTGATGTGGGGAAAGTAACGATCAATACATCAAATTTCTTTCAAAAATCCTTCCTGTCTTTATTTTCAATGGCCATATATTTGGAAGTGTGCGAAAAAGTAGTTTTGTCTGCTTGGGGCAATTGTTTTGATGTCTTCTTGTTTTTGTTGTAGCTACATATTCATGACCAGTCTGTTGTGTCTTCTTGATTCCATTATTCACATGCCAGTCTTACCTATTCCAGCCCCCCCCCCTACAACCGCCCCCCCCCCCCCCCCCCCCCCCCCCCCCAGCTACAGTGACAGCAGTGTACATTCAGACTGACACGTGACTCAGTGCCAAGCGGTTAGAAGAAGCTGTCCACCAGAGGAATAGGGGATTGTGCAACCAAGTCGTTTCAGTGGTAATGTGTGTTGAAAGTGTTGACCATGTGCAGGTCACTATCTAGCCGGCTGTCAGCCCTGCATGGTCACAATCATGTTCTTTCACTTATAAAAGAACAAAGCCTCTGCAAAAAGACAATCATCCCGAGTCATGCTCACTCTTTTCTGCCTATCCTCCTCCTCCTCACTCTCTCTCTCTCTCTCTCACACACACACACATATATATATGTGCACACTGTAAGTCCATGGTCTTCCTTGAAACTAAAGAACTGAAGTCTGCTACACAACTTGAGCTATAAATAGGTCACTGTCTACGCAGAAGTTGCCTCAGACTCGTCTAAGCTGTCTCAAGAGCTGATCATAGCCAGGTGCTTGCTGTGCAGCCTTCAGCCACGGTGAAGAAAAGGCTGAAAATATGGGTCCTTTCTGGTAAACTACATGCAGCACGAGAGTTTCACGACGTAGAACGGCCAAAGGTCAATAAATGCTCAATGTGTGCACCATGGCTTTTGTTTTATTTTTTTAATGGAAATTTTAATGCTCAAATTAAAAAAAATGAATGAAGAGAGAAGATTTCTGTGTTATATGTCGGCATATAACATCTGATTCCTATCTCCCAGATTTGATGAAATAACTCAATTTTGAATGTTATAACAGACATTCTTCTGTGTGGATTTTCTTCTGACCAAGAAAGTGCTCATGATGCCCGTTCACTCTGTTAATACAATTCATACCTTGTTGGCAGCGACGCAGTACACACACAGAGACATGACTGAAAGCATCTTGCTCTTGTGGCTACACCTGCCATGGAAACGATGCAGAAAATCCTATGATGCAGGAATCACTCCTCAGCTGTAATGTGACCACCACAGACAGGCGCATGCTGTGGTGTCACACTGACTTTATGATAACAGAGAAGGTAGTGGGTTTTCAGGGGGCTGTGCAAGATCTCTTGCAGAAATGCATGCAGTTTCCTTGGCCTGTGCCCAGAGAGAAGCAGCCGAGTGAAGGGGCCTGTGTGACACTCACCACGGTGGGCGCTGGTGTATGTGCCAATGCACGCTCACATCTATCGGATGTATATGTGTGTGTGTGTATGCGTGTGTGTAGATGCGTTATGAATGAGTGCACTTCAGTGTGTGTGTGTAAGCATGTGTGTGTTGATGAACATGAAGAGAAACGGATAATGTGTGTACATGTGTGTTGTGTGTGTGCACTGTTAAATGACAATTCAGTTCCTTTTTGCATAGTTAAAGAAAAGCAACATGAAAATGCAAATGCATGCACACACACACACACACACACACACACACACACACAAAGTGCAGTGACATCAGCAAAAGAACTTGCAATAAAAAAAAAAAAAATTTTTTTTGCTGTAACCGATCTTAAAAAAATCTATTTGCTTAGAGAACTATAACTGGACTTGTCTTCCACAATTTTGGAATTTTGATCTTTTCTTTTGCTTGCATTGCTTTAGTACTTACACATCATTCGAACCCTGAAATGTTATTGTGGTTGGCTACACCATAATTATGCAGAATGGTTTGATTTTTTTCACCAACTGATTTGCTTACTCACATGTTCTGTTCTTCTTTTGTGCAATACATCAGCATGATCTTGTGTAGATATATGAGTTTATCGGAGCATTTTTATCCTTTTTGTCTTGTAAACACATGCACACATACACTCACACACACATATTTGCTAGCAGCAGTTTTCATTCTATAAACACACGCACACACACACTCTCTCTCAATCTCTCACATGCACTGAAAAAACAAACTTACAACAATTTGTTCTGACAACACACTATATATTTGTATAAAATTGTGCTGCTGCTTTTTGAGAAAAATGGAACATGATTTCAGACTCATGATATTATATATTAATCATAATGATAAAACAGCCACAAGTGAACATCTTACAGTCCATTGAAAGCGTCCTTCAGGTTATTCTGTAAGTGTGTGTGTGCATGCGTGCGTATGTGTGTGTATGCGTGTGATCTTTTCCTTTACTTACAATGTAATCTAAGTTTAATTTTCAACTCATGCTGATTCTTCTGTTTCAAGATGTAATTCGATTCTGAAAACCCCAGATCAGCTGATCACCAACACTGGCAGTGCTTTCCTCACAGCTCAGTTTTCCCTTCATAAAAGCCACCCACATCAAAATCAAGCTTCTTGACCCTTGAAGAGCTCTCACATCGGTGGAAATGACAATCTTCAGGTTCACCCAATATTTTTCTTACTACACAAAAACTGACATGACTGAAAACAGCCCTGTCACACAGGATAACGAAGACATGCCAGCGAGTGTATGTGTACTTAAACTGACATTAGCCAAACACAGTTGGTCTGCATCCGTGAATCAAACAGTTGATCTGCATGTCAACCAGCTACGCAGAAAGTTCTTTATTGTAAACTGGCTTGATGTCCACTTTACAAAAAGTAGCATGGACCAGCTTTACCAATAGACTGAAAGACATATATTCCGCATCATACAGATGCAGCGTCAAAATGGGTAATAACAAGGGAATGAAGGGAGGAAAAAAATATAATAAAGAATACCTTTTGCTTTTTGTTTGGTATCTTCTTCTTCTTCTGCGTACGCAGGCTGATACTCCTGTGGACACCCCCATACAGGCAGTGGAGTTTTGTGTGTATGACCGTTTTCTATCCCGCCATTAAGGCAGCCATACTCCAACTTCGGGGAAGGTGCATGCTATGTGTAATGTGTCATCCATACCAATGGCCAAACTGGCCTTCTCTTCTGAAAGTTGGTGATGGGATTTTACGTGTGTGCAAGATGTTATGCGTGCGTTCACACACGGAACCTCGGTTTACAGTCTCATTCGAAGGACTGTATGGGAAATGGGAGTCAGAACCAATGTTAACTCCGAGGGGAAAAATCCCCCTGTACCAAAACGGCCCGGCAGAGATTCGAACCACAACCCCAAGATTACGAGTCCTGCGCTCTACCACTGAGCTATTCCGGCCCCTTTGTTTGGTATAATTTCTATACAAATCAGCTTGGGTCCTACATCACCTTTATAAGACATGAAATACAGATTTGTGCTTGATCTTCATGAAAATCCATCAGGACTATAACCCCTCCCTCCCCTTCCCCTCTCTTCCTAAATTAAAAGTCATCAGTCACTGCGTCACCACATATGTAATGAATGCGGACATCACAAACAAATAATGTACACTGAAGTTCAGTAAATATTCTTTGAACGCACACACACACATGTACACACACATGTACACACACACATGCATACACACACAGACACGCACACACACTCATTTTTATCATCCACTCTTTTCCATTTCATCGTTCAGTGGCCCCAGCCGATACAGAGGCCATAGCTGCACAGAAGACAATGCAAAGGTTAGAAAGAATAAGAAGAAATGTACATGTAAGAATGAGACTAAAAAGAAAACAAAATGCAACCTTTGTATCATTATGCAATAGCAGTCAATCATGCAAAAAGCTATAGATTACTATAGACAAAGACTTGTTTTGCACCAAAATTTACAACCATAAAATGGATCTTTTCAAACAGCATTTCCAGGTCCAGAATTTCCCAAATGTTTTGCAGTTTGCTCCTGTGTCTATATGTATATGATTATGAAAAGAGACTCACTGTGTGTGTGTGTGTGTGTGTTTGTGTGTGTGTGTCTAAGACAGGTTCAACATCCATCTTGCAGGAAATTAGAGAAGATAAGTGATGGGTCTTCTTCATTTTCATTGTCCTGAAAGTCGTTTATCTTGCCTGAAGAAGACGTAAGAGGTCGAAACGCGTCGTGTTTTGTCTTCTAAATTTGTCTATCCATGTTAATCAGCAGAGTTACTTAAAATTACTTTTAAAATTTGTTTCATTTTTCGCCTGCATTCATCTCACTTTGAAACTCACTCTCTTCTGTTCATCCGAGTGGTTGTGTATTGTCACTGTGTGAGCAAGAGTCTGAGAGTCCTTTTTTTCCATGTAAGTAGCAGAAAAATGAATGGCAAGCAGTGCAGAGAAACACACATCCTCGGCACCCTCTGAGAGTACACCAATGCATCCCTCTCGAACTCTGTGTCTAATAAACCCACAGTTCTACACAATGAGGAGCTCTGCTGGTTTACACATCATAACTTCAACGCACATGATTATGTGCAGCGCATGTACAAACGTACATCTATGAAAGGGAGAGGGGAAAGTGGAGGAAGGAGAGTTGGGGACAGGCATGTGTGCAAATCAAAGAGTTTTTAGATACATACAACGACATGCACATGCATGCATGCGTAGGACTGTTTCCCCCAACGTCAATTCCACATGACCCAAAACATCCCCATGTCACCGTCCTGCCACTCACCACAAAGAACACGCGGCCACGTAGAAGACCGTACGGCACTTGACCGTAGTTTCTGGAATCGCTGCTTCTCTCTTTGTTGTCCCCTTCGAGCCATACATGACCCCGTTTTATCTGGAAAAAACGAAAAAAGGAAGAAAAGTTGCCAAAGATTCTGTGTCCACCTGTCATATGAAAATAGAGTAGTGTCAGCCTACTGTATACATAATTCATCCAATTCTTATGTGTCCACCTGTCATAGGAAAATAGAGAAGTGTCAGCCTACTGTATACATAATTCATCCAATTCTTATGTGTCCACCTGTCATAGGAAAACAGAGGAGTGTCAGCCTACTGTATACATAATTCATCCAATTCTTGGCAGCGGTGACAGACGGTGCTGCTATTGGATTTGGGATCTTATTTCCCTCCCCCCTCCCCCCCTCTCCATCCTCTCCGAATGTCACAGGTCACTCTCTTAACTCTTTCTGCCCGGTGCCCGACCTCTGGCTGAACGCACACAAAAAATGCACATTGCTGCTGACGCTCTAGCAGAGGTGTGGTGGGAATTTTGGTACAAATGTAGCACAGTCAAACCCTGTTCCATGCACATCCATAATAAAAACAGGGAAATTATTTTGAAGCTACATCTTTCTTGTATCACGAGCTACTTCAAATTGGTTTGACAAATTTTTACCCTCAGTTTTTCCTCCAACACCATCATCCAGTGAGGTAAAACCAAAAGTAGAACCAAAGGTAGAACCAAAAGTAAGATGAAATTCCGTACCATCAGCGTCATCACCCTCATCCTCATCAATCAGCATTTAAAATCTATTTGAAATAAAGAGCATTTTCAAAAGTCTTGCCAAAAACGCTCGTCACTCTGGCTTCCCTTTAAGCAAAATGGATCACATGCTGAAGGATGTTATCTCATTACACGTGGAAAACTTACACTGACGAAATTGTCCGTTTCTGCGTTGAATATTCGATCTCCCTCCATGGCTATTACCCGTTTACAGATGTATTCTTTGGGAGCTCTCGGTGACTTGCATATCACCACATCCCCTCTGAAATAAGACAGGAAAAAAAAAAGAACAAGATCATCAAACGCTGTACAAACAAGTAATCTTGTTTGTGGGTGCATCAAAAGTGGATAATAATATACCATTTAACATGTTTTCTTTGCTTGGCTGTCCCATCTTCTGTGGCACTTCACTGGCAGTGCACCCATGCTGCTCATCTCAATCCCCCCATTCACAGCCTGGCACGGCCCACCACAGCCCCGGCACCAGCAATCCACAGGGAGCAGTCAGTGTCCAGTCATCAAGAGGCAACCCACCGGAGAAGATGCTGCACTGCCACCGAGTCACTTCGGTGGTGTTCAGTGGTGCCTGTTCTGATCCAACATAAGCATAGCACCTCCTACTATGCCTCCTACTGATGACAATAATTGCTTAGTCAGGGCACCATCTACTACGCCCCATACTGATGACAATAAGTGCTTAGTCGTGGAGCCAACATGAGTGAGCTCTCCCTCTGGAGGGCGCCACCACATCCGTCCAATGACAGCTCCCATAATTTGTCGAGACCAGTGACCCCAACGGAATCAAACCAAGGCCATAGACGGAAATTAAGATGCTTTTGCTTTTCCTGAAACAATTCCCTTCCCGCCCCTGATAATGCCTGGCTGTTTACCCTGACAAACAAATTCAGTTTGCTTTCACCACTTGCGTGTGCACAAATGTGTGCTATGTAATCTTACCGCAAATGAAAGCTATTTTTGCCTGTTCAAAGGACTGCTGGCAGGCTGCTTGAAAATTACCCTCCATTCCTGGGTTTCAGTGGATTCTGTGGAGACTGGATGGTGAGCAACTTGTTCTCTATTATACCTTCAGATGGTGTGTGTGTTTGTGCGTGTATGTGCATGGATGTGTGTGTGTGTGTGTGTGTGTGTGTGTGTGTGTGTGTGTGTGTGTGTATGTGTGTGTGTGTGTGTGTGTGTCTGTGTGTGTGTGCGTGTGTGTGTGTCTGTGCATGTGTATGCGTGTGTGTATGTGTGCGTGCGCACGCATGCATGTTTCACACACACACACAAAAAGTTCAGGGTAAACAGAAAAAAAAAAGAGTCCATCGTTTACTGTAGCCACAACTTTCTTCTTTTACCTAAGATGATATAATGATAACATCAGACACACATTAATATACGCTGACTATTTTTTTCCCCTCATAACATTACGAAACCAAATTGCAGCTTACTTCTGCACTTTATTGAAGTTGACACTGATATGTTCGGTGAGAACAATGTCGCCAGACTGGATCGTGGGTTGCATAGAGGGTCCACTACACTGAACAAAGAAGATATAATTCCATGTGAGAAAGCATGTGTAAGTACCACATGCATTTTACTGCTGGCACTGAAACAGTCACATGCGTTCATGCATTTCATCCTGAGGACTTGGTGGATGTCATCCGGTTGTTTTACTTCACACTGGCAGATTGTTCAACTACACTGTTGATGTTTCACAAACAAAAATGTCAACTTACAAGCTTCTTAAAACATAGCAAACAGCACAAAATGACATAAACACAACACACATATGCACATGCGCACACACACACACACATGCACGCACGCATACGCACGCACGCACACACACACACACACACACACACACACACACACACACACAGCCATTATGTTTCCACTTAGAGCCTTCCACTATTGACTATGACAGCTCATGTCAACAGCCAAACTGACCAGTACAGCCTGAGTCATTTCTTCCAATGACAGTTAAGATTAATGCTTTTCAATTTTTCTTCAATGAAAATGTGTTTCACAGTGGTTAGGGCAGATTTATTTGAACTAATGAACATCCTTGAATTAGACAAAAACACAAATAAAATGATGAACATAAATGCTGTTTATCCCAGAAGAAGGCCACGGAAATCTAAAACTTCCAACATTAAACCATTATTGCACAATTCACATCATTACGTATAACGAGGAACAACACTACACACAGCTTATGAGGACAAACATTATTGTAGAACACACATCATTATACAAAATGAGAAACAACACTTCACACAGCTAATAAGGACAAACATTATTGTACAAGACACATCATTACATAGAACATGAAGACAACACACAGGCTACAAGGACAAACATTATTGTACAAGACACATCATTATGTAGAATGAGGAACATTACACACAGCTTACAAGGACAAATATTACTGTACAAGACACATCATTATGTAAAATGAGGAACACCACTACATACAGCTTACGAGGACAAACATTATTGTACAAGACACATCATTATGTAAAACAAGGAACAACATTACACACAGCTTACAAGGACAGGAACAACATTACACATAGCTTACAAGGACAAACATTATTGTATAAGACACATCATTATATAAAACGAGGAACAACACTACACACAGCTTAGAAGCGCAAACATTAATGTACAAGACACGTCATTATACAAAACGAGGAACATTACACACAGCGTACAAGACACATCATCAGACAAAACAAGAAACAACACTTCAAACAGCTTACATAGTTACAAGGACCAACATTATTGTACAAGACACATCATTACCTAAAACAAGGAACACTACACACAGCTTAGAAGGACCAACATTATTGTAAAGACACATCAGTATGCAAAACGAGGAACACTACCAAAACACAGCTTACGAGGACAAAGTCAGCCATGAACTCCAGCGTGCAATACAGCACTGACCCGTACTGCACGACCTTGAGCAGCGAGCGCCCCACCGACCTGGCCAGGGCGCTGGCTTCCATTGGTTGTACCGCTATCTGTGGGTAAAACTATACATGTCCCGTTTCTTCACTGATCTGTCCAATGCCGTAATGCATTCCGAGCCTATCTTCTGTCCTGATGGAAAAACAACAAGAAAAAAAAAGTCCACAGTGAATAAATAAATAAGTAACAGAAAAAAAATGTGTTTAGCAGGGATACATGTTTTGGGGGAGAAAAGCTTTGCTTCTAAAACTTTCTTTTCGAATACACGAGCGATGAAAATGCCAGTACGGGAGCCAAGTGCTGCCATGAAATCAGTTAGCTAACATTCTCCGTACATTAGCCTGCATGGCAATTTTTTTCACCATCGTCTTGGATCTGAAGCATGCATGTGTGTGCGTGCGCACGTGTGAGCACGCCCATGTGTGTGTTTGCGTGCTACATGTGTGTGTGTGTGTGTGTCTATACGCATACACACAGTCTGTATATTTTTGTTGTTGTTGCAGATGTCATTCCTTCAGCCTATTCAAAACAAGACAAAAATTCTCCTGTGTCCTCAAACTGCCAGTACACTGATTAAGATTAATATACAAACACGTTTGCTCTTTACAGTTACACCTGGAAAGAAGGGAAAAGGAAGACAGGCACGTGTAGGCACGTAGAGGTCTCACTTTGTGTACCGCTGCCAGCAAGCTCACTGTGCCTGTGATTGCTGTGTCACTGGTATACTGCAGGCAGGACTGACATTGTGTTTTATCTCATGAATTATTCATGAAACCTTACCAAATATGGTGGAATGATGTAGTGTAGGGATTTTCAGCATTCCTCCTGGCTCAGGTTAATGTACTGCAGCCCTGGAGTGCCCCAAGTGAGCCTTCATCTTAACAGTTTCAAACGAGACTGAACGGCTCAATCCATTATCGCTTTTATTGATAGCATGTGTAAATCATCTTGCAGCTTTTTCAGGTGTCTGCAAAATGTGAAGGAAATCACTTAAGCTGAGAGCAATGTCTTAAATTTTCTGAACCATTTTTGAAGCAACAACGTGACATGTCAGTGGGGTGACCATGTATCAGTCTCTGTAACCCCACCTCCTGTCATCTTCTTGACCTCCGCCTTGGTCACGATCTTTCATCCCAAGATCACATTCCTCCAACTTAAATTTCACTACGCATACTTAATGATTGATGACTTAATCGCTAGAGAAAACTGGCAATATCCACATATACTCCCATGCACTCTCCTGTTTGAAGTATGGGATATTGACTTTCTCAAACCTGGGATGTGTCCATGGGATTGCAACTTTAGAGAAGTTGCTTTAATCTGTACTTCACATGCGAGAGTACCTGAGGGTAAATGTGGACAATGCCAAAAATATAGCTTTCTTTTCTGTTATCTGACTGACATACTTTTAGTACTTTAGTACCATTTTTAACTACGTTTTTGCTCATTCTGATGCTCTGTGTGTGTGTGTGTGTGTGTGTGTGTGTGTGTGTATGTGTGTGACCGTTGTGTGTGTGTGTATGTTTGTGTGTGCTCTTTCTGATGCTCTGTGTCTGTGTGTGTGTGTGTGTGTGTGTGTGTGTGTGTGTGTGTGTGTGTGTGCGTGCGTGCGTGCGTGCGTGCGTGCGTGCGTGCGTGGCGTGCGTGCGTGCGCGCGCGCGCGCGCGTGTGTGTGTGTGTGTGTGTGAGAGAGAGAGAGAGAGAGAGAGAGAGAGAGAGAGAGAGAGAGAGAGAGAGAGTGAGCGAGTTATTCAGTCACGTAATTCCTTTGCGTCATCGACACTGATTGGCGTTCTCACTGACACAAGTTTCTGTTTGTGAGCGTGCAAATCAGCAAGACTGACACAAACGAGGGCATTTAAACCAGGATATTTACCACTCACACTGCTCAATCGTAGTGTATGCTGTTCTATTGATTTTTAAATTATTTTATATTTACCGCTTACGTTCGCATCATCGTTCATATGCACTGGATGAAAGTGGCTCAAGACAAAGTGTATAGATCTATCAAGTTAAATTAACTTTTATTGCCACTAAATAAAGAACCAGTCAATAAATATGGGTGACGGTGGCGATCTATGTTCTCTTTAATGATGTAATCTTTCAACAACTTACCCTTTCTAACCTCTGCGCAACTCGGCTTACAACGTGCGGTGAGGCGTCAGGGGTGATAAGTCTTAACTATATTTGATTACATGATCTGAGTAGTCTCCCGTCCAGCCCCCCACCCCCTCGCCCCCCCTCCCACCTGATCACCTTCCTCGCACATTTTCCCCTTCTCTATCCTCCTTCCTTCCCCCCCCCCCCCCCCCCCCCAACAAACACGCCTCCGCAGTGTTGCTATGCTCACATAACCTGTCACTTGCACTTAGTGAGACTGATACTGGGAGGTCGACATGCAAACAAATGTTCACTGCTAATTAGTTCTTTCAGGTTCAGGTTCAGATTTAGGGGCGATGATTGTTTCATCATAGCCTCACGGCTTTATATGCCCCTTCTTTATATGCTCTGTCATTGGTCAGGTCGACAGCGAGCCCAGTTTTTATTTTCGACCATCAAAGTCGAACATGATGTCTGTTATTATTTCATGCTTATCGATAAGATTTTTAAAAGAGTTAATATTTGGTGCACGTTTGATGTTCGGAGTTAGTTTATTCCAAATTGGTGCTATCCTCTGGCTAAAGAAATGTTTCCTTATATTAGTATTAACTTGCTGTATTTGTACTTTGTCACAACTGTTACGGGTTATGTTGGTTAGTGCAGGTTCAAAAAAACATGCTTGATCAATATCATCTAGATTATTGAAAATTTTATAAGTTTGGATCAGATCTCCTCTTATCCTTCTAGCTTTGAGGGATGGTAACCTTAGGTACCTTAATCTGTCTTCATATGGATAATCAGCAATGTCCGGTATTAACTTAGTTGCTCTTCTCTGCACCTTTTCTATTTCTATTGACTGCCTTTTTAGTCTTGGAGACCATATCACATTGCCATATTCAAGAATCGATCTCACCATTGCCTTGTATAGTCTAAGAAAGGTATCTCTGTCCAAGTATGTAAAAGTTCTCTTTATAATACCAATCATCTGCACGGCTTTCTTGACGGTCTGTGCAATGTGTCTGTCAAAGAGTAAGTCTTCATCAAATGTTACTCCCAAGTCTTTTTCCTCTTCACAGCACGTTATTTGAACTTCTTGATCCCCAACTTTCATACTGTAATTTAATTTAGGGTTTCTTTTGCCGATATGTAATACTTTGCATTTGGATGCAAGAGACAAGAGGATTGCAAGTGGCGGGAATCGTGTGCTCTCGGATGTACTCTGAGATTATGGGTGTGACTGAGGGTTACGTGTACAGCCCTAAGAAAACACTGCACCCTCCGTTTCTGTTCTACGTCGTCCCCCCCTCCCTCCCCCTCCTCCGCCTCCTCCGCCTCTCTCTCTCTCTCTCTCTCTCTCTCTCTCTCTCTCTCTCTCCTCTCTCTCTCTCTCTCTCTCTCTCGTCTTATTTTGCATTGTTGACACTACTCAGGGCGAGGACTGGATGTAAAAAAGCACATTGATTAGTGCTTATTTATGATCTTCGTAAATAAAGAATTTTATCTTGTCGCGTGCGCACGCACGCACGCACGCACGCACGCACGCACGCACGCACGCACGCACACACACACACACACACACACACACACACACACACACCACACACACACACACACACACACATATTCTTAACATGTGTTTCAGTTTCATCAAGGAGGTGTCACTGCGTGTGGACTAGTCCATATACGCTACACCATATCCGCTGAGTTTCGAGAATACACTGCGTATGATTTAAAGCTGGTTTGATAAATCAATGAATGACGAAGATGACAGAATTTAGAAGAGAGTCTCGTAGCTACGACTTAGCAGATGTCTGACCCACTCATTAGGCCAACACGCTGGTCAGACCTTGGGTACCTACCTACCAATGGCTGTGCCATTATTATCTGTGTGTGTGTGTGTGTGTGTGTGTGTGTGTGTGTGTGTGTGTGTGTGTGTGTGTGTGTGTGCGCGTGCGTGTGTGCGTGCACACGCATGTGCGCGTGTGTATGAGTGAGTGAGTGTGTGTGCGTGTGTGTGGTGTGTGTGTGTGTGTGTGTGTGTGTGTGTGTGTGTGTGTGTGTGTGTGTGTGTGTGTGTGTGTGTGTGAGTGCTCGTGCATGCACGCATGCGTGCATGTGTGTGTGCATGCATGCGCGCACGTGTGTGTGTGTGTGTGTGTGTGTGTGTGTGTGGGGTGTGTGTGTGTGTGTGTGTGTGTGTGTGTGTGTGTGTGTGTGTGTGTGTGTGTGATTTTTTCCTGGCTTTGGTCAAGCTTTCAGGTAACTGTGTGTCCAGTCTTCTGGGACAGCCTTTATCGAAACTGTCCTGGTAGAGACTGAAGAGATGGGTTCTCTCCACTTGTGAGAGCTGTTTGATATCTTGATGCCGTACTTTGTCTGGACCTGGAGCATCAACGCATTTAGCTATTGCATCATCCTTTTCAGGTGCAGTAATTTTTTCAGCAAAGCCAGTTTGAGCTGGGCGTTGATTTAACTACGTCAAATATTTCTTCTTTTTCTCCAACGCCCGTCTTGCGCCGAATTTGACAGTGATAAGCGATTGCTCGTTCTTCATTTTCGTTGTCCTGGGTGTTGTTTATCTTGCCTGAAGAAGAGCTAAGAGGCCGAAACGCGTCGTTTCATTTGTGATTCGTTTATCTATATTGCTCGTCGGAGTTGATTTTAAACACTTTTTAATAGTTTTTTTTTCTCCAAATTTCTTTGACCACTCTGTTGTATGAAACGTTTAAGTTGGGCCGATCCTTTCTCCACATTTGTCTTGAGTTTTGTAGTCCAACCAGCATGTAAGATATCTGGGGTGGCGTTTGTACTGTGTTTTCCTTCCACGCGATGATGAAACCTCCAGAACTAAGTGAGTGTTGTGTCCTAATAAGTGACACACAACATTGTTGCCATGTAGTTTCTTTTGCTTCTTCAACTACTCTTTTGAATTGATCAGTTTTGTTGTTGTTGTTGTCGTTGTTGTTCTTGTCGTACCCTGGCTAAAAGACTCCAGGGATCATCCGAACAGCCGAAGTACTTGAACACTATGGTACAAATGCATCAGCTAGGGATGAGAACATTACGTGCGTGACCGTTTTTGATTACCCCGCCACGTGGGCAGCCACACTCCGACTTCAGGGATTTTGGAGACTGATAATGTTATGCTAGGAGCTTGTCACAACTGAAGACAATCCCCGCATAACTACGCAATGCATAACAACATTTTGATGTAGCCTTGGTGTTCTAGCCTATGTCAATTGGCCTGACACAGCCTTAAGCCAAGGCGGCGATCAGTCTTTTGATTCACGTCTGTTTCAAAAGTCAGAACAGGGCAGGGTTTTCTTCTTTCTCTCCGCTAAATTCCCCTTGTCTTGCCATTCTCTTTGCTACATTCCCCCAGTCTTGCCATACTCTTCGCTAAATTCCCCCAGTCTTGCCATTCTCTTCGCTAAATTCCCCAAGTCTTGCCATTCTCTTTGGTAAATTCCCCCAGTCTTGCCATTCTCTTTGCTAAATTCCCACAGTCTTGCCATTCTCTTCGCTAAATTCCCACAGTCTTGTCATTCTCTTTGCTAAATCCCCCCAGCCTTGCCATTCTCTTTGCTAAATTCCCCCAGTCTACCATTCTTTTTGCTAAATTCCCCCAGTCTTGCCATTCTCTTGGCTAAATTCCCCCAGTCTGCCATTCTTTTTGCTAAATTCCCCCAGTCTTGCCATTCTCTTGGCTAAATTCCCCCAGCCTGACATTCTTTTTGCTAAATCCCCTCAGCCTTAATTGTCATTCTCTTTGCTAAATTCCCCCAGTCTGCCATTCTTTTTGCTAAATTCCCCCAGTCTTGCCATTCTCTAGCTAAATTCCCCCAGTCTTGCCATTCTCTTTGCTAAATTCCCACAGCCTTGCCATTCTCTCTGCTAAATTCCCCCAGTCTTGCCATTCTCTTTGCTACATTCCCCCAGTCTTGCCATTCTTTTTGCTAAATTCCCACAGCCTTGCCATTCTCTCTGCTAAATTCCCCCAGTCTTGCCAGTCTCTTTGCTACATTCCCCCAGTCTTGCCATTCTCTTTGCTAAATCCTCATAGTCTTGCGATTCTCTTTCCAGGCTGTTTCTGTGTGTATATTTCACCAAACGGGGCGAACGATTTCTTTGGCTGTAGTATTGTTTCTTTTGCATCTTCGACTCCTTCAACTTTCCAGTGACATCTCCTTCAGGGTTGTCATATTGAAGAACGGTCCTTTTTGTTTCATTTCTTTGACTTTTGATAGTTTCTGTAGACTGAGGACGACAGGCAAATGGCCACCTCCACGATGTAGAGAGCGCTTCCGCCCACTCATGCCTGCTGTGAATTATGGTCCAATGACTGCAAAGTCAGTGGCACTGTCAGTGTCACCCTGACGCCCTACTGTGCTGGACATGGTGTTATCAGTGCGCTGATTGTTTTTGCTTTTTTGTTTTGTTTGTTTTTGCGTACGCAGGCTGATACTCCTGCGGACACTCCCTGTATAGACAGGCAAGGATTAATCCCATCTACCCAACGAAGGGAGTGGAGTTTTGTGTGTATGACAGTTGTTTTTTATCCCGCCATTAAGGCAGCCATACTCCAGCTTAGGGGAAGGTGCATGCTATGTGAAACGTGTCATCCATACCAACGGCCAAACTGGCCTTCTCTTCCGAAAGTTGGTGATGGGATTTGACGTGTGTGCAAGATGTTATGCGTGCGTTCACACACGGAACCTCGGTTTATAGTCTCATTCGAAGGACTGTACGGGGAATGGAGTCAGAACCAATGTTAACTCCGAGGGAAAAATCCCCCTGTACCGAAAAGGCCCGGCTGAGATTCGAACCCGCAACCCCAGGATGACCAAGATTACAAGTCCGGCGCCCTACCACTGAGCTATTCCGGTACCGCTGAGTTCTTAATCCAGCATCTCTTCCAACACAATTCCATGAGGGTTGGTACTATGATGATCGCATAATTTTGACCGCGCATTAAAATCTCCACATAGTAGGCCTATTACAGAGTCTCCAAATTCATCTTATATTTCCTCCAAAATGGTCCAAGTCGTTTTTGACGTGTGGGATCCTGAATGTATGTATACACTGACAAGTACAAGGCTTTTCTGATTATTAATAGGTCTTTTCAATCTCAGTCCAATTAGTTCACGTGTGCTGCTACACCATTTTTGTAAGTCTATCCTGGACAGTTTATTTTTCAAGTTGTTTCTTATTATAAATGCCTCGTCCTCGTCCATCATGCTTTTGAAAATTTATGAAGTCACGGTACTTCTAGCGTCTAGTTTCTATAGTTTCCTGTAGACACAGAGCATCAAAGTCACGTGCTAGTTTTTCCATCGTTGAGATCCTCTTTCTGGCACTGCAGCAGTTCCAAGTACAAATTCTGAAAAATACCTTGGATAGTCTTTCAGCTTTCCTTATTTTCCTACTACGTGTCTTCTTCTCCCACCTCTTTTGCTATGCCGACTGTTGTTCAGAGGGGATCCAATTTCAAATCCCAAAACTTGTATCTGATGATCCCTAGGTGTAATCAAGACAAAGTTTGTTGTTGTTGTTGTTGTTGAGAATATATCAAAAGGAATTCTTAGTGTTGAGGGGTCATAAGCGGTCACCCTGACAGAGCCTTGGGTCAGAGAAGGGCAATGGATGTCATCATCATCATCATCATCATCATCATCATCATCATCATCATCATCATCATCCATTGAGTGTCCACAATCATCAAATTGATTATTCTGACACTTTAGGGGGCAGACGCAAAAAAAAAAAAAAAAAAAAAAAAAAAAAGAGAGAGAGAGAGAGAGAGAGAGAGAGAGAGAGAGAGAGAGAGAGAGAGAGAGAGAGAGAGTTATTGCAGGAGGCTGGAAGCTCTTGACCTGAATAGGTCAAGAGTCTCTGATGTTACAGCAGCCTCTGTCAAGTTGTTTGTTCCACTCCTGGATAGTACGTGGCAGGAACCAGTTCAGTCTGTAATCGCGAACACACTGAAGGCTGAGCTGGTGGGAGTGTGATCTTCTGTCCATACATGTAGCGAACGCCCACACATATGAAGTCCGTCAGCGTGGTTTTGCCCAAGGCCAGACTGCTTACAGTTCCAGACTGTTTAACCCAACAGCCATTCACCCCATTGGTACTGTATGAAAGCCTAATTGGGATTGGGGGAGGAATCGGGGGAGGTCGATTCCATAAGGGACTGATTATATGAATCAATTTAATGCTTGACAAATGTCAAAGCAGTTTAACAACTTTGGTTTGAAAATATTTGGTGAGTATTTGG
>CM031616.1:67493401-67500940 GCA_018398815.1 Conus ventricosus
GTGTCTTTCCATTCCATTTGAAGTGTCTTTGAGTCTTTCCATTCTATTTATGGTGTCTTTGTGTCGTTCAATTCTATTTACAGTGCCTTTGTGTTTTTCTAGTCTATTTGCAGTGCCTTTGTGCCTTTCTATTCTATGTGCAGCGCCTTCGTGTCTTTTTAGTCTATTTCCAGTGCCTTTGTGTCTTTCCATTCTATTTACAGTGCCTATGTGTCTTTCCATTCAGTAAACGATTGTCTTTCCTCTCAGGAAGTACGTTGCCAAACAGGTCTTTGCCTATACAAACGGCAGTTGTGCAAACTCTGCGAATAAACGAACTCCCGGCTGAACACATTCTCTGCATTTAGTCGGCAACCCCAACAACCATCGTTCTGTCTGAATGGCACTGACACCGGAACTGAGCAAAACAACGAAAATGTTCAATAATTTATTTCTTGGAAGACACTTTCCCCATGCAACATGGAAAAAAAAGAAGAAGAGAAAGAAATAGGCCACTGATGATCGTAAATTAGGAACATTCATTCGCTTTTACTGTTTCGCAGAGTGGATTTTCCCCTACACACATGGCTGCATGTGGAGATGTCTTTCAGCCGAAGACCTTGAGCACGAAGACGAGGGAGATAATCGTGAAGATGAAAAACACCAGGACACAGAACACGACGCAATAGTTCACTCCCTTGACCGGACCTCGTGGTCGTACAGCCTCTGTTGCCAACATCTCCTGTAACAACAATAGCAGCAGTAGTAAGTAGTATCATCAGAACTAATATTAACATTACAATTAGGCCTACTCATCCTCATCGTCATCATTATTGTCATAATGATTTCTATTTGTTGTTGTCAGACTTTGTATACGAATATTTTATTCAAATTAAGACCATAGCCCCCCTACTGAAGGGATGATACCTGCAATCTTCTTCTTCTGCGTACGCAGGCTGACACTCCTGCGGACACTCCCTATATACCATCTCCCATCTACCCAACAAAGGGAGTGGAGTTTTGTGTGTATGACCGGTTTTTTAATCCCGCCATTAAGGCAGCCATACTCCATCTTCGAGGAATACCTGCAATGCAGAGAACTATAAAATGCAGCTTCTAACTCACTTGCTCCTCCACCAAGTTTTTGGGTGAAAGTGGCTAAAAGCCGCCTTTTCCTGTTCTCTGACAAGTAAGACTTCAATAACCAAAAAATAACGATTATTTACAAACAGACATACTGTGTGGGGTTGTCCGTTTTTAATACTAATTTACTAAACTTGCTTGTCTTTTAAAACTAAGTTATATTTTTGACATAAAATCCGCACACTTATTCTGACTAATTTCTACCTACAAAACTTTGTACACAGACAGGCAGACACGAGGCGGGGGTTACAGAGACCCGCCAAGGCTGAAACCTGATCGCTTAATTTACGGCTGGCGCAGACAAGCGACCTTCGTTCACACAGCGCACGGCCCGCTTACAAACTGCGACCAAAAAATCAATAAAGCACACCTCGCGGCGCGTTACTGGCACACGACGGCTGTTAATGCTCTCAGCGGGCCCGTAATTGTCTCCCTTTAATAGTTTTTTATTCGTAGTTCTCTGAGAGAGAATTAATTGTTAAAATCTATATTTTATATTTAATATGCTAAAGTATTTATATAAATATTGAACAAACTAGTAACTAAAGAGTAATGTAAGATACAGTTGTTGTTTGGCCTTTAAAAATATTCTACTTAAATAAAAAACAACTTTATCAACATTTACACTGGCCACCATAGAATTGTGAAAGCTTTCAATGTGTTGGGTTTATATATACTGTTGCTCTAACTGTTAATGTGAATGAGTCGTGTACTTTTTAGCAGCAAGAGGGCTGCAAAGCACAGCAGCGAACTAGGTCAAACGTTCCTTGTAAGAACGCTTGACCTGCAAAGCACAGCAGCGAACTAGGTCAAACGTTCCTTGTAAGAACGTTTGACCTGTAAAGCGCAGCAGTAAACTAGTTTCGACCAGTTGACTTTAGAAGCGGCATTTATTAGTTCTCTGACAAGTAAGACTTCAATAACCAAAAAATAACGTCCCTACAAACAAACATACTGTGTAGGATTGTCCGTTTTTAATACTAATTTACTAAACTTTTCAGATTTCAGTTTTTGCTTAATCCTGTGTTTTTCCTGGTCATTTTCAATAACATCATTTTCACGCAAACATTCATCAAATGCATCTCTGTCTTTCATGTGAAATAAAACTACAGTCTTTAATTGTTCTCTAAAGTCTTTTAAAACGGAGTTATATTTTTGACATAAAATCCACACACTTATCCCAGCATGTCTTCCACTGAAAGCTAGTTTCGACAAAGCGTTTCTTTTTTTTAACTATGTCTCTTTCTGCCGAGCAGTCATCTATAATAAATAGTGTCTGCGTTCCCTCAAACAATCTAAAAAAGGCTTCTAAACACTCACTCAATTTATTGCTGGGATCAACTAAAAAATATGGCATCATCCGTCCATATAAACCTTCTATCATAATATGCTTTGTTCCATTTAAGTGTTGTGCAGAAAATCACAATATGAGCAAAATTATAACGATAAACTGTTTGTAACAGGTCGAGGATAAATATTGTTTTCCCAAAACCCAGTTTGTCCACAAATTAATGAACAATGAGGGGTTTTTGTCATAAAGTTTAACTGCTCCATAGTTTTATAACAGAACTTAATCTAATCCAGTTATTATTTTTATCATACTCTCCGTCAAACTTGTTCAGTATAATAAAATCCTATGAGGCCTAATGTGTAAGATTATATCCAATTCAGTTCTGTAAGATTGTTTCTATTTAAGTCAACATTGATTTTATTGCTTGTTGTTATGATCTTAATATCCTCACCATTGTGAAGAACGACTATGGTAACGTTAAGACGTTTAACGTCTAAGTTTTGCCAGCTAATATTAATTCCTTTTATAAGGACGTCACTAACGCCCACAAACCCCATCCTCTCCAATCTTTAAAGACAGAAATTTCAAATATCATTGTGAACGTGTCTCCTAATTTTCTGCTTGGAAAGAAACTGTAATTTTGTAGAAGCTTTTTTAAAACCGTTTCTTTTCTGTGGAGGATGTACTGTTTTTTCCCATACGGTGTTATTTCAATTTCTTTCGGCTATTGTCGTCCGGCATAGACTTACATGTAAAGGGCCAGAGTTGAATGCTTTTCTGAAACTTTTTTGGCGGCTAAAAAATGTAAATGGGCTTATGAATTCAAATTTTATTTCCCATTCTAAATATGGTTCTAAGTGCCATTTGAGGTCAGGTTTTCGAACTATTTTATATTCATACTGGCCAACATTATTTGCCTCTAGATTGCGCAGTTGTTCTAGTTTAGGAAACTTTTTGCTGTCGCCAACCTCTTTGCGTTTATAATCACCATCTTTAGTGTACTCAAAACCATACAAAGCGCCTATCTCACCGTTCTGTTCAAAGTCCGCAACGTCTGCAAGGTCTTTTAATTCTAAGGTTATACACCTTACAGGCGCTAATGTAACTCCGGTTCTTCTGGTCCACGCGACATGTTTTAGTACAACTAATTATTTTATTTCCAAAACAATGTGCAGGTTATCACATTTCACAACTTTCCCGCTTTGTCTGCAATTTTTAAATTAAATGATCCTACCCTCCACAAAACTAATCGTTTAAACTGTAAATTAGGGAATTGTATAATTTCATAATCGCAATATGCAGCTTTCCAGATGGAAGAGCTCTTAAAACAGTTGAAGGCCTTCCATCATATAAGTTTTCATCAGTGCTCAGCTCATCCAAATGAACATAGAGTAATGAATGTAATGCAAGATCGAGCGGATTTTCTCCCTCATAAGTAGTTTTGTTTGGTGTAACTCTAAATCTATAGTTGTCAGCTGCAAAGCCTAACATTTTAGCTAGCTCTTTATCAAAATAGTAACCTCCTTCTTCTTCAGGCTTGAATGTTAACATTGTTTTTAGATTTGCATTGTTAAGTTTGAGAGTAATGTCGAAGTTACTCATTGCTTCTTTTAGTGAGCAAAACCCGTAATAACCATCAGGTATTGTTAACTGGCTAACTTTGGCCCCTGTTTTGTCAACTTTTAGAACCTTATTATTCTCCTTGGCTTTGCTTATATTAAACCATACGACTTTGTAGAATATTTCATGGAGCGCGACCGTTCTGGTTCCGCATTCGTTATTAATAGCATGTTCTAAAAACGAAGGACGGTCTTGAGTTGTTATTGTTACAAACATTTTTTAAACGAAATAAAAATGAGTGCATTTAAATATACTGATGCAAAATATTCTGTTGGGCCGCACTACAATCTTAAAAACATAACAACTGATACTCTTGACATTTCTGTGACTCAGTCTGGCGCCTTTCAAGTAAAGGTGAGTACGCCATTAAACAGATATCTTAACCCCCTATTAAAAAGACTACATCGCGAAAGTGTGGTTCAGTCATCCGTTGCAGTTTTATCAAAACCAGTTAAACTTTGCTGTGTTTTGTGCATCAACTGGGTGTGGAGTATCATATGCTGATCATTTAAATCATCCTGATCCTTTGGTGAGGTCAGTGTATAGATTTCATTTCTATTACACATTTAGACGTATTTTGACTGAACTGCAAGCGCCATTGCCAAATGACAAACCGTTTAATCCATTCAGCAACAGAATAGACATGAAGGCTTTTGAAAGGATCTGTAACGAATTCATATTAATGTTAAGGAAGACTTTAGACAAAAGTTGGATCTTAATCATGGTCTAGGCACCCTTATTTTTGGGGCGTGCACAGAAAGTATAAGTATGACTGGAATCCCCCTTACACATCTTTCTCTTCAGGCACAGCTGTTCACTAGGGTCCATAGAGCAAGAGCATAAAACAGCATGGACAACATTTATCTTAGACACTTCTAAGGGCCTAACTAAAGCGGGAATAGAACGAATAAACGACTCTATTCGTACTTACGTTTGGTGTTTGCTAGGTTCGCAAGCACAAACGAGATCGAGCATAACTGATCCTTCTACTGGCTTTGACGCGCAAAAACAGTACTTGGCAAATTTAGAGGACGCCATTAATTCTACAGTTGATTTACCTTCAAGTATTAAAAGGTACCAAAATGTTTTACAATACGCAAGATCAAAAGTAGACTTTGCTGTTGGCACTGGTTTATACATGCTGCCTTCTGACCTCAGGCTCCAGATAGGCACAATAATAAACTACAATAACGAAATCCTTGTGGCAGGCAATGAACAGAAGGTCGGAGAAAACGAAATAAATTCTGAGCCAGTAATATTGCAAGCAGTAAAAAAACAAGATGCACCCCAAGAATAAGTCATCCAATCCCAAGGTCCAAAGCCTAAAGGCCATTGAAGACGCGGACTCTGTTCGCGATGACCATGAATATGAAAAGACAGCACTTGTTCTTGGATTAACTGGCCTAGGATACTTGGTCTTTATCTTACTAAAGAGTAACCCAACTATTAAGAGAACTAATGTCCATAGGTGCTCGGCCATAAAGCCAACTACTTTGCTTGCAGTAGACAAAAGCCAGCTAACAATACCTCCTAATATACCAGGTAAAGAGTCTATAGCTTTACCAGCTAATTTTTTTAATAAACTCGCAAGATGATCAAGCTGTTTTTTTACCCATGATTTATCAGGTGGAGGCGATGGCGATGGAGGCACTGGACTTTGACCACCACGCCTGTAATAGCCAACAACAGTGTACTTATTGCAAATCCTAAGGCTGTTATAACGCTTGCTAATGTGACTCCCTGCTCTCTAAACAGTGTTCGTATTCGTTCTGCTAGCGTTGTGTCTTCATATAAAATTCTTTGGATAGTTTCTCTTATTCTGCTCCTTGAGTTCGTAATTGTTCTCGGTTAGTAGACAACGCTTCTAGTCTTGCTGATCTTTCTTGTTCAAGATCTTTTAGTCTTTGGGTTATTCTTTCTTTAATTCAGGCCCTAAGTTGGCGTCATCAGCCTCAACGAGTTTTTCTTTTTCTCTTTTTATATGCTCATCTAGTTCACCTAGTTTTGCTAAATTGTTTGTTAATTCGCCTCTGATGCTTCTCAAAGCATGATCAAGGGCCGCTATCTCTCGCATGGGTAGCGGCGGGTCGTGTATAGTTTTTAACGCTGTTTCTTCTGAAAAACTGGTTTCTGCTTCTATTATTTCGTCTGCTGCCTGACCTAAATCTTTAAGTTCCATGTTTTGCATTTGGTTATCTGTCGGGAGTTCCTGCAGTGTGTTTTGAAGTTTAGAAACTGCCTCCGCCCTTAATATCGGTCTAACAAGACCAAGGCGATTTTGATCTTTTACACTGAGTCTTTGTATAATTGTACTCTTGGCTAAAAACTTTGATGGGTCTGGTTTAGTTGTAAGCCGAACAAGTTGTCCTTGATCGTTTTTCACAGACAAATGATCATCTTTTATTCAAAATCATTTGGGTCTATAAATTCGGGAGGTTCTTGACCTAAACTTTGGTGTAAATGATCTGACCTTACTTTCTGTTAATTCATGCCGCATTGAGAGCGCGAGCGATGCTGTGTCAAAGGGGAATCACTCATGTTGTCTCCAGGATCTAAAACATCATAATCTTCATCTTCAATGCCTGCCATGTTTTTAAATAATTAACTTTTTTATTTTGTTTTATAAAAAAATGTCACAAGCATATGGCTCGATTCTTGACCCGCATAGAAGACTGAAAGAACCCTTGGCGTGAAGGGAAATAAACGGAATATTACTGTTCCAAATAATCCATCTACTATTGATGCAGATCAAATTCTTACTGTCAAATTTCAGACCTAGGAGCGGATGAAGTGATTGTGCCAGGCTCTGCGCGTCTTACTTTCAAAATAGTACTCGCTTCAACAACAGACACAAACAGGACAGTTGTCCAGAATCTGGGACGGGCAATTGTAAGAAAATTTCTATATAAACTTGAGGGGCAAGAAATATTTTCTTTACACAATGCAGACATATTTTTAACCTATTCTGATCTATGGCTAACGGGAATGAAAGGGCTGATCTTGCATTTCAAGGAATCGAAAATGAAGAAGCACTAAAACATAGAATAGGCGCCGCAGATATTAAAGACGGCAAAAAGTATGTAGCCGTAAATTTTGCGTATGGAAATCGCTTTTCCATTCCCTTAGATTTTGAGCTGTTAAAGCGCATGCGCCATACTTTCAAGGAGCATTAAAAGACAGATTGTCATATGAACTAACTTTTAATGAATACAAACGTGTTATCAGATCATCAGACACCGAAGCAAAGTACAGCATTTCTGACATCTCGTTAGAGTTTGACGTTGTTAGCAGCCCTAATTTAGCAAGGCTGATTGAGCAACAATATCAGTCAAAATTAGCAATATATTACGAAAGAGTGATTCATCATAAACATTCCCAGAAGCAGGGCAGACGCTATATGGAATTTAGTTTTAGTGTCGCGCAAGATCGCTTAAAGGGATTTTTTTTGCTGTGCGAAAATGAAGAACCGTTCAAAGAGGAAGTGAAAAAAATTTTAAAATTAATTT
>CM031616.1:67501040-67508540 GCA_018398815.1 Conus ventricosus
GATCATTTAATGCATTCCAGCTGCTGATGGCCCACATATTATGTGTGTGTGTGCATGTTTGTGGAGAGGAGAGGGAGCACAGGTTTTGAACGTCGGGATATAGTGTGTGTGTGTGTGTGTGTGTGTGTGTGTGTGTGTGTGTGGGGTTGTGTGTGTGTGTGTGTGTGTGTGTGTGTGTGTGTGTGTGTGTGTGTGTGTGTGTGCGTGTGTGTGTACATGCGTGCGTGCGTGTGTGCGTGCGTGCGTGCGCATGAGTGTGTGTGCAAGAGGACAAGAGATTCCACCCAGGCAACTGAAAAGGAAGAAGAAAAAATAATGCACAAGCATTTGTGTTCTGATAAGGTATGTTTGTTAATTATGAGTATATGCTATTTTTATCATAGGATGTCATGAATTGTGAGTCCAGTATGTGTTAACACACAGTGCAAGAGAGCTACCTTTTTTCCCCTCCAAAATTCCACTTTTTTTTTAAAGCGGGCAAAATAAAACTAGAAAACAGTTAATTCAATAAATTTGTATTGGGGTACTGCACAAGGTCAGTGCATAGCCTCACATCAGGCATGTACCTCCATCACAGAGCAGTGATAAAAATTTTTTCCCCCCCACCCAACTAAAAAGGAAGAAAAACATGTGGCTTGACTAGGTAGGGGCGTTCCCAAACAAGTGAGGTCACTTTTTAAAAAGAAACAACATGGCATTGGGTGAAAGGACCACAAATATTTTAAAAAGGGGCTGGAAAAGGTGCTGGTCTGTTTTTTAAACACTGAGTATGCCTCACAGGAGGAGGGGAAAGAATCATTTTTAGCCCAGCAGAGGGCCTAGAGACTCGAACCTGTCGGACGCTGTCCCACTGCGACCACTTACCGGGTGAGCCAAGAAGTTGGGGAAAGCTACATGGGAAAAACCTAAAAAAAAAAGATAGAATTCAATGCTGAATTGGGAACGGGTTTTAAAACGAACCTTTTTCGTGTTTCACCCTTTCACCCTTCCCCCTTCACTCTTCACCCCATCAGGGGGTTTTAACGATGGCCAGGGTGGGGAACACACGGATTTTCACCCAAAATTTAAAGACTCCAGGGAAGGAGTCGGATCTAGCCTTTTCTCTGGGACAGGAAAATTCAAGGGGGCGACACGATTTCTGAGAGAGACGGGAATCATGATAGTATGGCCCCTTTGGGCTTAAGGCTGTGTCAGCTAATGAATAGTAAAAACCCCAAAGGCTACATCAAATGTTGTTATGTCGCATAGTTATGGGGATTGTCTTCATTGTGACAAGCTCCTAGCAAAAACATTACAGTCTCTAAAACTCCGAATCAAGTGGGCTCCCCCTTGGGCGGGGAAAACAAAAACGGCACCACGTAATGTCCATCCCCAGCAATCATTTGTACCATAGTGTCAAGTACTTGGGCTGTTTGGATGATCCTGGATTTTTTTAACCCGGGGAACGACAAAAACCCAAAAACGACAACAACTTGATAGATGGGCGGTCTCATCTTTGAAGCGGTAGGGCATCATTTTTTGCGGGAATATTTATTCTCCGGCTGGATCTTGGGCCAAAGTTATGTGAAGGCCAGACTTTATAGAAACTTGAAAAAGTTATTGATGCAATTAAAAATTTGGTTTATCCTCAGTTGAAGAAAAAGCGAGATACATGTATAGAATCTTTTAAAAAAAATTTGTTGATGTGATTTAGTAACTTTTTTTTCCCCAAGGAGAGGGGAGAAAAAAAACATTCGGTGGCGTTTTTTTGGGTTTGATGGAAAGATTGCGTGGCTAGGAGAAAATGCTGCAGATCGGTGGCAAAAGTGACAGTGTGCCCAAACATTAAAAAAAAAAGTACTATTACATATCTTTTTTTTTTTACTTTCAGCCCCTGAACAGCTATCAAAAACACCAATATATATTTGACGGGGGTAAAAATTTAAATATTAAAGGGTTTTCAATGATTATTTTGAGAGATTCCCCCATTTTCATAAAATTTACAGCAAATTAAACCTTTTGGTTGCAAGGAAAAAGGGTTTGGGGAAAATGGGGGAAAATTAAAACCATTTTTCTTAAAATGGCTACCGTGTTAAGGGGCTCTTTTAAGGGGCATAACTACAGAAATTCTTTATATTCATTGAAAGGGCTTTTTCTCCTCTTTTTTTTAATACATTCTTAATAAGTTCAAAAAACGACTTATCAAATTTTTTTGGGAGTTGGTCACAAAAGTGTTAGCAAAACAGCCTACGCCCCTGAAAAAAAAAAAAGGAAAAAATGACACACCCCAAATAGAAAAAACGTACCTGGGCACGTACTTGTCGCGGCCATTTTTTGGCAGCCCCGCGTGCCGTAATCTGAAAAAGTCACCAAAACCAGGTTAGCAGTCACATGGCACAGCACCAAATCTACAAGCACACACACACCCCAAACACACACACACACCCACGCGCCTCCCCCGGGCCCCACACACACACACACACACACAAAGCACACCACAACACTCGCACACACGCGCACACACGCGCACACACGCACGCACACACACGCCCACACACACACACCACGCACGCCACCACGCACACACACACACGCACACACACACACGCGCACACACACCACACACACACAACAACGCACACACACCACGCCACACACGACAACAACACCAACAAAACCACACACAACCACAAAACCCCCACACCCCCACACACACACACACACACACACACCCCACACCAACAACACACACACACACAACACACACCACAACAAAAAACACAAACACACACAATACAAAAACCACCACCACACACAGACTTTACTCACACACACACACACACACATTCACTCACTCACGACACACCAACACCACACACACCACACCACCACACACACACACACACAAAACAAACACACAGACCGTCATGATCCTGTACCTGTCTGCATAACAGGACCCGGTCGGGAAAACCCCACACACACACACACACACACACACACACACAACACACATAACACACACAATTTACACACACACACACACACACACACACACACAACACACAACTACACAAAACACACTCATACACACACAACACACACACACACACACACACACACACACACACACACACACACACACACAACACAACACACACACACACACAACACACACACACACACACACACAACACACACACACACACACACACACACACACACACACAACACACACACACACAACACACACACAACACACACACACACACAGAGCCTCACTCACCCTCAGTGCTCTGAGCCTGTTGACCAAAGGCAGCCTGAAACCCCGCTCCCAGCTGCACGTGTCCGTTGACCCCTGCACAACATCACCTGTCCCACCTGTGACCCACTTCTGACCATCCAGCCACTAAGGCCCTCCTCTTCTTCACCCACCTCAACATGAGCACTGTCCCACCTGTGACCCACTTCTGACCATCCAGCCACCATGGCCCTTCTCTTCACCCACCTCAACATGAGCACTGTCCCACCTGTGACCCACTTCTGACCATCCAGCCACTAGGGCCCTTCTCTTCACCCACCTCAACATGTGCACTGACGCATAGTTCTCCACTTCATTCTCTGTGGTCAGGTCTGATGAGTCTTCCCAGTGCTTTCATCATCACACGCTTTGTCACCTGCCACCACCTGATTTCCACACTAACTCAAGGTCTGACCCAGCGCACTGGGCTAATGCGTAGGTCAGACATCTGCTAGGTCAAAGCCACGAGACCCTCTTCTTAAATTCTCTCGTCTTCGTCATTTATTCCTTTATCCATCAGGTTTAAACCGTCTTTAGTATGCACTTACCTGAGCTTAGTTACGCCGAAAACCCATCGGCAAGGTAAGTAACTCCGTAATTTGAACATGGTTACCCAATTTAAAAATTAATTTAAAAGAGAGGAAAGGAAATAGTGAAATGAAAATAATTTTAAAAATTCCTACGAATATATATGTTGCTATATCATAAGTTTGAAGAATATCATATGAGCCATTTACTCGGGAAAAAAAAAAATCTTCTTCAGAACGTTCTTCGGAATCATACCTGGAACATCATCCCAGTTGAAATCTAGGTCACTCTAAGCTTCATTACCCACACGGCAGTTCTGACTGCTGCATTGAGTCGCTTGAGTCAAATTCTTCAAACGCGTGAGACGGAAAAGAGAAGAAACAAATTGTGCGCTCGCACCCAACAAGCCCGGTCTAGTCTGTGAGCGGTCTTGTATCTGACACCCTAGTGTGTCAGGAGATAAGGGCCCAAGGGGGCTTCTCCGCGCTTGTACTGAAAGCGTGGAGAATAGCGAACCACACACTGCTTTGCTGTCTGTATCGCGCCTATAGCTGACCAATGTTTACACAACGACTCCACACAGCTAGCGCGGATAAACCGAGAAAAGCGGAATTGTCTCTGTCCACAACACCCTGTGAGCTATTTTCTGCGAAGGTTATAGTGGCGTCAAGTGCCAGGCCGGCCAACGACGCACGGCGCGCGCGTGCAGCACAGGTTGCGCCGTCGCAAAGTTCTGTCAGAAAGTTTTAAACACGAACTTAATTATGGTACTCACAGAGAAGACTGAAATGCCAGCTTTTGTCACACTCTCAAGTACTCACTGCGCCATTGCTCTCATACAGAAATTATAGTTAAAAAACCTCTGTACAGTAAATATAACTTAAAGATGTTGCACCAGTCTCGAAGCGTCCAAAAACACACAGAGCGTCTGGCCGTGTGGTGGCTGACTAGTTAAGGGCCTAGCCCGAGTCACAAGGCAAAGCGTTGGACGAACTAAATGCAGTCGCTGTGAGTGTGCGGGCGCGGCCGTGCCCAGCACTTTCACTAAGTCTTATGCCGTAAATCCTACAAATCACAGTATCTTCATCACTAAATCTCGTTATAGAACGGCAGAAATCAATGTTAGCGATGGCGAAAAACAGCATTTCGACCACAAAACTTTAAAAATTCGTAAATCGAGAACTACGGCACGTATCGACTCGCGGTTTTTTGCAAACGGAAGTAAATGGCCACAGGAAGAAGGAAGTCACGTTCTCGCGAGACTTCCTTTTCTACGAGAAATATGGCGGCGCCCATTGTTGCCACGTGTTTTACCGGGCGCTGGCAGTTGCTCAGCGTTTTAGCCGTGTGATTTCCGGTTGGGCACTAGCGGGTTCTCGCCTGTCAAGAGGGTTAAATCATGCGCAGTGTGGTGGTCTCAAACTTGGTGGATGTGGTGTAGCATATATGGACTAGTCCGTGCGCAGTGACACCTCCTTGATGAAACTGAAACTGAAACCCCAATACTGACCTCTAAATACATACTTCTGTCCACATCCTTTCCGAGGAAAAAACGAGGAGTGGGGAAGTTGGGGGTCGGGGGGGGGGGGGGGGGGGGGGGGGGGATGGGAGGGATGGGGGGGGGGGGGGGGATGGGGGAGGGAGATTCCAAGATACCAAACTTCAGATGAGGAGGAGGAAGGATGGTGACCATTGCTAATCAGACCTGGTGCCGGTGCTACACAGCATAGAGCCATGTCCCCTGGTGGGTGGATTGGGGATCTTTCAAGCCTTGCGCTTGGGGGGTGCACCGGAGAATACGGAAGAAGGTGCTGTGAACCAACATAGCCTAGGAGAAGGAACGCATGGGAGTCCATGTAACATTCCACATCTGTTTTACAACCAGTTTGAGAAGATAAGTGACTGTCTGTTTGTGCTTTGTTTTCATTGTCTTGAATGTTGTTTGGCTTGCATGGAGAAGACCAAAGACGTCAAAACGCATGGTGATTGCCCTGTGATTTGTTTCTTCTTCAGTTTGGCAGACAGTAAAAGAATTTTATCAATGGAGAAATATTTGTTACTTTTAACAGAAAAGGCTCCTGCAAATTGGAATGTTTCTTCTTTTTTTTTCTGAATATGGACGTAAGTCTGTTCTCACCTATGCAATCTCCACCGTCGAACTCGCATTCGGAAGAGTTGCAGGCCTTGTCGCAGTAGCCGTCACGTATCCAATTGGACGGACAGCCTTCGTTACAGCTTGGTACCGGCCAGGTGAGGTACACCTGTTGTCAAGACAGGCCGAGCGAAACGATTCTTGCAGTTATTCTGTCATTCTTTTCTTTTTTTTTCCCTGTGTCAGACATTAACTGTTCTACCAATCATTCACTCTATCACTTTGTCAAAAATGTAGCTCTTAACTATACCATTTTTCATTTCATTAGTGCTTCAGCAAAAGTGGTTCTTAACTACAGTGGCAGTCCCTTTGGGTTTTGGGTCAAAACTGAAATCTTTTGATCTTTTTCTCAAGTTCCCAATTTCCTTTCTTTTCTTTTTTTCTGATGGTGAGTCTTAACTATTTGCACAGCAAAGCGTCATGTACAAAACACACACACCAACACACACACATATACACCACACATACACACACACACACACTCACTCTCTCTCTCTCTCTGTCTCTCTCTCTCTCTCTCAAACAAATACAAACATACAGAAAACACACAGACGATAGCTCCACCTGAAGCACTACTGCAGGGCGTCTTGCGAACATCATCCTCTCTCACACACTCACACTCTCTCTTTACATCAGCTTATCGGCTGAACCACAAACAAGCTGTGGAACACAAGCGACAGCACGATATTTCCAGTAACTCCATATTATATTTTTCACCTTCTGTCCGGTGGCATAGGTGAAGAAGTCGTCAGGCCAGACTTCACTCCCGAACATGACGTCATCGTTGAGGTAGAGGAACTTGTCGGAGAGTCCCTCGATGCGATGCAGGTGGGACTCGATGGCAGGAGAGCTGAAGGTGGGCAGATGACTCTTGTTGGGGAACAGCTCCTAAGGGAGACAATAACAAACACAGGCTCTCTGATCTCAATTGGTCAAAGACCGTATTCTTCAAGAAAATGTGTCCTGAGAGAAAAAAAAACAAACAAACAAAAACTCTTGTTTTTGGTTCAGAAACTAAACAGGGACTCCTGAAAATATCATATGCAGGCACATCCACTGGCTCTGTATATGTGTGCGTGTGCGTGCGTGCGTGCGTGCATGTGTGCGTGCGTGTGTGCATGCGTGCGAGCGTGCGTGTGTGCATGCGTGCGAGCGTGTGTATGTCTGTAAGTCTCTGTGTGTGTGTTTGCACAAATGTGTGCATGAGTCTCTGTGTGTGTGTGTGTGTGTGTGTGTGTGTGTGTGTGGTGTGTGTGTGTGTGTGTGTGTGTAAGATAAGATAATGTTGCTTATAGCCCAGCCGACCGCAAAGGGCCACATCAGGGCTGGTGTGTGTGTGTGTGTGTGTGTGTGTGTGTGTGTGTGTGTGTGTGTGTGTGTGTGAGTGTGCAAGTGTGTGTCTGTGTGCTTGTGCCTCTGTGTGTGTGTGTGTGTGTGTGTGTGTGTGTGTGTGTGTGTGTGTGTGTGTGTGTGTGTGTGTGTGTGAGAGTGTGTGTGAGTGTGTGCGAGTGTGTCTGTGTGCTTGTGCCTCTGTGTGTGTGTG
>CM031616.1:67518540-67541040 GCA_018398815.1 Conus ventricosus
CAGCTTTATCCTCTTTCAGCTGCAGGCTCCGCACCTGTAGCGCACAGAGAACCACGAACTTCAGGTCCCCATGAGGTCACCTGTCGAAGGAGGCACCGCCTTCCTGCTGGGGGGAGGGCACCTTGGTGGTGTTCAGTGGTGCTGTCCTGATCCAACACGCAGGGGACACCACCAACTGCTGTGATGTACGGCCACAGTGAGTGACGGTCTTCGTCTGAACAGGCCACCTCGTCTCCCCACAAAGGAAGGCCCAAAGAACACTGGCAGACACTACAAACTTTCACCTCATCTCACCCATGAATGGGTGGACAAAAACTGAAATCATGGTCAGCACAAAAGTATGGCACGAAAAGCCACAGAATTTCAGAATTCTCCTGGTCTCCGATGCACTGGCCAAAAATTGTTTTCTTTCCAAACTGGTATATTTGCGGAGATACACTGACTGGTCTCTCTCTCTGTCTCAGTGCGAGTCTGAGCTTTGTGTTAGCATGGCAAAATAACCTTGTGTGGTTCATGTCATGGTTGGATCAGGTTTGGTTTAGGTTTGGGTATATAACGATTACATTAACGTCCAGTTACAATTATTGCTTACTTATCACTATGTTGAATATGGATTAGGTTTGGTTTAGGTTTGGGTATATAACAATTGCATTAACGTCCTGATACAATTATTGCTTACTTATCACTGTTTTTAATATGGACTAGGTTTGGTTTAGGTTTGGGAATATAATGATTACATTAACGTCCAGATATAATTACTGCTCACTTATCACTATGCTTAAAATGGATTAGGTTTGGGTATACAACGATTACATTAACATCCAGATATAATCATTCCTCACTTATCGCTATGTTTGATATCGTCCCTTTCCCATCACCCAACCTTTCAAAACAAAACAAAAAACAAAGTTTTCCTTTTTTCATTCGCAAAATGTTTTAAAATTACTATGGCAGTATTTCAAACTCTGACCAAAAAAAAAATTAAAACTATACAACACCATCCTTGTTTCTATACTAATGAATACCTTCCATATGTCAAGCCTGTTTTTAACTTAGAATGTAATCACCAAGAGAAAGAGAGAAAGAGAGAGAGAGAGAGAGAGAGAGAGAGAGAAGAGAGAGAGAGAGAGAGAGAGAGAGAGAAGCAGATAAACCTCAGGAGTTGTCTACCTTGTTCCCATGAGGCCAGCTCTATAGCCAGGCTGTCGGCTTTGCCGGTGGACATGAGGGCGGTGTAGTTGAAGGCGTGGCTGGCGTTGATGGAGAAGGCGTTCTTCACCTCCTGCAGCGTGTGCTGGGTGAAGGGAAGCCCCGCCACCACCACCACCGGGGACGGCACGCAGTTACTGTAGGTGCACTGGCCGGGCCTGTCCAATCAAAAAACCACTTTAACTGTACACTGGCCGGGTCTGTCCAATCAAAAAACCACTTTAACTGTACACTGGTCGGGTCTGTCCAATCAAAAAACCACTTTAACTGTACACTGGCCGGGTCTGTCCAATCAAAAAACCACATTAACAGTACACTGGCCAGGTCTGACCAATCAAAAAACCACATTAACAGAACACTGGTCAGGTCTGACCAATCAGAAACCACATTAACTGTACATGGCCAGATTTGACCAATCAAAAACCCGCATTAACTGCACACTGGCCAGGTCTGACCAATCAAAAACCACATTAACTGGATCCAACATCGGAAAGAAAAGTGCCAGTATGTACACTGGCCAGGGCTGACCAATCAAAAAAAACATGTGCAGCCTTCTTTATCAATCGTATCCAATATCAGAAAGAAAAGTGCTAGCATGTGTGCGTACGTGCACACAGAGCCTGTTTACTCTCGCAAGCATATTTGCACTTGCATGCATGTGTGCATGCACACACGTGTGCGCACACACACACAAGCTCATGCGCACACGCACACATGCGCGCGTGCGCACACACACACACACACACCACACACACACACACACACACACACACACACACAGAGAAATATGTGACTTCATGTTATAATCTCATTTTTGATCTTTATTTTATCTTTGGTTTTTGCAACAGTCTTTTGACCTTTTTTAACAACACTCTCTCTCTCTCATTTCTCACACACACACACATGCACACACACACACGCACACACACACATACACACACACACACACACACACACACACACGCACATGCACACACACACACACACACACACTACACACACACACATTTACACAACACTCAAATTCTAATTAAAACAAAAGATGCTTGTAAGAAAGTCAACGTAAATCCTTTGTTCAAAAAAAAAAAAAAAAGGAAAAAAAAAAATCTACAGGGAGGGAGGGAGGGAAAGGGAAATAACATGAGGACGCATCTTTATAAAGTGTTATGAAGTGTGTGTGTCTTATCACCAAAACAAAATGGAAATGACCGACACAGAATCCAAGACATACACACACAAAAAGGAAACAGCATCCTGCATGAATGAACTATACACACGGGGCTGGAATAGCTCAGTGGTAGAGTGCCGACTCTGAAATCCTGGGGTGGCGGGTTCGAATCTCCGGCGAGCCGTTTCATACAGGGGAATTTTCCCTCAGAGTTAACACTGGTTCTGACTCCATTTCCCATACAGTCCTTCGAATGAGACGATAAACCGAGGTTCCCTGTGTGAACGCATACTACATCTTGCACACACATAAAATCCCATCACCAACTTTCAGAAGAGAAGGCCAGTTTGGCCGTTGGTATGGATGACACGTTACAAAAAGCATGCACCTTCCCTGACGTTGGAGTATGGCTGCCTTAATGGCAAGGGAAAAAAATGATCATGCACACAAAACTCCACTCCCTTTGTTGCGCAGATGGGTTTCATACTTGCCTGTCTATACAGGGAGTGTCTGCAGGAGTATCAGCCTGCGTACACAGAAGAAGAAGAAGAAGAAGAAGAAGAAGAACTATACACACAGGAAGAGTAGGGAGGTAAACACAGCATGCAGGAAGATCAGTGTGTTTGCTCGCTATACTACAGGACTATCAAACACAACACACTGCTCACAACACACACCTTGAAATGCATCACATTTATTACCGAACCATACGGACACTCAAACATAATGATGACAAAACTAAAAAGTTTATGATGACTACTAAACTAAAGTTATAGCTTTTCATGGTAGAAAAAATTTCACGTGACAGATTAACGCATGGGAACACACATGCTTTTGTATAATTTAAACATACTTCTGCTCTGCTTTTTTTTTTTCCTTGATACATTTGCTATAAAAATCAAATAGAGTTAAATGAACAGAATGAAACTTCCAATAAAAGTCATAGTCATACAGTTGTGATATGGATGTTTTTGGAAATTAATTCTGTTTCATTTTGTAATGCCCAAAATAATGTGATCTTCAAGAAAACAAAAAGGGGAGGGAGGATATAAAAAACATATACATTCCCTAAATCAATGGTATATCTTGCTGCTACTTTGCAGCTGGCAGAGTTGACTACACTTGTTATATTTATTTATTTTAGTAACACTGCACTAATGATCCTTAATTTTTCAGTTTATTTCTTTTCTGTTGCCATGTTGCAGTTTTTGTTTATATTTTTGTTTTCTTTTTGTCCTGCCAACAGAGTGCATAAGCATTTATCTCCTCATTCTTTTTATGTTTGTTTGCTCATTTTTGTTGTTTGATATGAAGTTCGATATGGGGGCCGGAATAACTTAGTTGGTAGAGCACCGGACTCGTAATCTTGGTGATCCTGGGGTTGTGGGTTTGAATCTCCGCCGGGATGTTTCGGTACGGGGGGATTTTTCCCTCGGAGTTAACATTGGTTCTGACTCCCATTTCCCATACAGTCCTTAGAATGAGACTATAAACCGAGGTTCTGTGTGTGAATGCACGCATAACATCTTGCACACACGTAAAATCCCATCACCAACTTTCAGAGGAGAAGGCCAGTTTGGCCGTTGGTATGGATGACATGTTACACATAGCATGCACCCTGCATAAGAATGGAAAGACTGAAGGAAGTAAGGAATTTAAGTGAACAATATTCAACGATATGGACTGGATGACACTGGAAACGACTGAATGAAGCACCAGCTGGCAGCTCTTCAATCGGCACTATCTAGGTAGGCAGCCTAATGTGTAAACGAGTGTGGATTGTAAAGCGCTTAGAGCTTAGTCTCTTGTCAAGAATAGGCGCTACATAAGTGTTCATTATAATAATAATAGTTGTTTACGTGTTAACGAGCTTATCTCCTCCATGGCCTAAACAGGATCACAGGAATAATCCAACGTCAACTTACCACGCCTGTGTAACGGTTCCCAGAATGTACTTAAAACTAAGTAATTAACAATTTAAACCTAAGTAATTAACAATTTAAAACTAAGTAATTAACAATTTAAAACTAAGTAATTAACAATTTAAAACCAAGTAATTAACAATCTTCATTACACGCTGCCACTGCAAGAATTCCATCACTCCCTTTCATTTGCTCTTTCGTTTGCAATGGATGGAGCCAACATGTGAAGACAATTCACATGGGTGAAACATGACACTGGTTTGTGCCGCGTCAATCCATGATACAACATGTACAGCAGACAGAAACAACCACATTTTTTTCCCAAAAAAATGACTCTGAGTATGAAGCAGGTCTGTCAATTCCATGTGGGAGAAGAAAAAAAGAGAGGAATTTACGTGAAATTAACGTGACAACCCATGAGGAAAACAACAAAAAAAAGATTTAGATGAAACAGGCATCCCTAGGAAACAGACATAATGTCTGCATGAAAAAGCACAAACACACGAAACATTTGACAGGAAACAGACATAATGTCTGCATGAAAAAGCACAAACACACGAAACATTTGACAGGAAACAGACATAATGTCTGCATGAAAAAGCACAAACACACGAAACATTTGACAGGAAACAGACATAACGTCTGCATGAAAAAGCACAACAAACAAAACATTTGACAGGAAACAGACATAATGTCTGCATGAAAAAGCACAAACAAACAAAACATTTGACAGGAAACAGATATGACATCTTCATTAAGAAAATACAAAAAATGAGAACACCAAATATGACACAGAAACAAAAATTCTATATAAAACACCCCGCACACACACACACACACACACACACACACACACACACACACCACACACACACACACACACACGCACACACACTTTATGATATTTAAAAAAAACAGACGTCTCTCACATACACACACACTTTATGATATAAAAAAACCAGACGTCTCTCACACACTCACTCACATACATACACACACACACACACACACACACACACACACACACACACACACACACACACACACACACGCACACACACACACACATACACACACACGCACATACACACAAACACACACACACACACACACACACACACACACACACACACACACACACACACACTTTATACAAAACAGATAGTCCAACTTTATGAAGACAAAAAAAAAATTTTACATGAAGAAAACACAACAACTCTAAGAAGCAAAACAAAAACAAAACCCAACAAAAAAAAACTTTACACAAAACAAATATGATGACTCTATGAAAAATCAAAAACACAACATGTTATATGAAACAGAAATGACAACACCATGGGGGAAAACTTGCTTTATAAACCAGACATGACAGCTTCATGAAGAAAGAAAAACACACTTTAAGTTTATATATAAACCAGACATGACAACTTCATGAAGAAAGAAAAACACTTTATATATAAACCAGATATGACAACTTCATGAAGAAAGAAAAACACACTTTATATATAAAACCAGACATGACAACTTCATGAAGAAAGAAAAACACACTTATTATATATAAAACCAGACATGACAACTCTGTCAGGAGAATTGACAACAACAAAAAACAACAACAAAATGGAAAAAAGAAAGAAACAAACAAACAAAAATAAAAAGAAACTGGCATAGCGACACGACAACTGTATGCAGTAAAGGCAAGCAAACATTCTGTGACACTTTAATGCAACTCCATGAGAATAAAGACAGCGCTTGACATGAAACAAGAACGACAACTCTGTAACAAACAAACAAAACAATTTTTCTTAACTTCATATTAAACAATGGTCACAACTCCATAGGGTGGTTTCATATCTTCATTTCTTTTTTAACTTTGATACTGATCACAAGGGTGGGACGGTAACAGCAGAGGTCAGACTGGGGTCGGGAGGGAGATGATGGGGAAGGGGAGGTATGACCAAAATGACCCCAATTTTCACACTTCGTTGTTTACAGTTGTGGGTTCTCACTCTAAGCTCCTTGCAAAACATTTTAAAAAAACATATACTTCCTCTTCCTTTCACGAGACTCAAACAAACAAGGCTACACCATTCCACAATATCCAATCACAATGTTGACAGTAATGCTTCTCTTCACAGGGAGAAAAAAAAAAAAAAATTGATTTCTGCAGAAAGCATAAAGCTGGCATGCCTGTTGAAATACCTCAACAGAACGACACAAGACAAAAGTCCAGGTTCAAAAGAGTAACATTCAAAACAAGACAAAAGTCCAGGTTCAAAAGAGTCACATTCAAAAACATGCATGAAAAGAAGGTCATGAAAAATCTCTTGTGGGTCAAGCCCACCAACCATCCACTCTATCGGCCCTTGAATATCATCTCAAGTTATGAAGTAACACAAAAAACATATCTGACAGCAAACAAGCAAATACCAACTATGCAATGAAATCTGTGACTGGCAAATCTACTTCTTCGTTCTCCAGGGATCACAGGTCCACCTTAGGGGAGGCACAGACTGTCACAGCACTAAAACAATGGATAACGAACATGCCGGGAAACTCTTGCTCCCCTGATGAAATAATTACACACTCATACCTCCAAATGAATGCTGCTTATGACACAAAATTGCCTCCCACAAATGCCGACAAAGAGCGCACTGAACAAACGAGGAGACATCCCCCAGAAAGGATGGTCTATGCTTGCCCACATACCCTACACCTGACAAAAACAAAAAAACAAAAACAGTCCAAGCTTGCCCACACAGCCTACATCTGACATATGTACCCAGCAACAACCAGTGAAATGAACACTGAAATACTAAACCAACATTTTTTTCAAGACTGGCACAGACGTTTTGAGCTTAAAGACGGTCAACCAGAACACAGCCACAACCACTGCAGAAATGAACACACACAAATCAACAGCCGTTTGGGGACAGTCAAACAAAACACACAGTAACACAGAACTAAGCGTAGGTGATCTTGGTTTCACCGGTGGTAAGACATGATCTTAAATGAAGCAGGGCACAGCAAATAGTGAATAATGAAGTAGCAGTATCATTACATGTCTTGGAGGAGGAGCTTTCATTGTGTGTGCTTGGTGTTGGAGAGAGACCTCAGACTCCTTGACAGAGGATGGAGTGACACCAGCAAACTGGCTGGGGACCGTGCACAGTGGAGCGCCTTGACTGCCTCATGCGTCGCAAGACGCGGGAGCATCTAAGTCTAAGTAAGTAAGCTTGGTGTTGATATTTGTGCTCGGCAATTCAGAGTCGTAAGCAGCGTTCATTTGGGAGTTACAGGTATGTCATTATTTCACCATGGCAGCAAGAGTTACCCTACTTGTTTTTTTTTATTTACTGTTTACTATTCCCTGACTGATTCAACATTTACCTTCATACCAATCACACCTAGGTCAACTGCATTTGTGTCTGTATGTCTGTATGTTCTGTTAGACTACCTTCAAGATCAGAAAGGCTGTGCCAGTCTTGAAAAAAGTTGATTTGTATTTGTTCATTTTCTGCAGTTGTCGTTGCTGTGTACATCGAGTCAGATGCAGAGTCTATGTACAAGCAAGGAAAATCACCAGGGAGCACGACCCCTTGTTTGTTCTGTGTGCTCTACACTGACCTCTGACCCATGCAATTTGGTATTGTTAGCAGCACTCGTTCCGGGTTATGGGTCAATCGCTTCATTGTGGGAGAAAGAGCTACCTTTCATTTTTTTGTCACCAACTATTAATTAACTACTCCCTGCTTCATAATTTCAGATTTACTGTCACAGCAACCAAACCACAGCTACCTGTGTCGGTTTCTGTTTGTCTGTGTGTTCTGTTTGACCATCTTCAAGATCAGAAAGATTTGTACCTGTCTTGAAAAAAAAACAACTAAAACTTGTGTGTTAATTTCTCCCATTGTTGGTGTGTCCATGTGTCAAATGCAGGGTGTAGGGGTAAGCCTGGACCGTCCTTTAGGGGCCCATGTCTCCTTGTTTGTTCTGTGTGTTCTTTGCTGGCGTTTGTGGCAGGCACTTTTGTGTCGTTGGCAGCATTCATTTGGAATTATGGGCATGTAATCATTTCATCATGGATGCAAGAGTTACCTTACTTGTTCGTTCTTTACTGGTTACTGTTCCCGGCCTCATCTAAGTATTTCCTTTAAAACAATCTTTATCATTTGCCTGCCAACCCACCTAACCAGCGACAGAGTAAAAACCAACAAGGGAAACAGGCAGATCTCAATGACAGCACTGCAGGCACAGAGAGACAGAGGCACAGACAGAGACACAGACAGACAGAGGCACAGACAGACAGAGGCACAGAGACAGAGGCACAGAGATCGAGGCACAGACAGACAGAGGAAGAGACAGACAGTGGCACAGACAGACAGAGGAAGAGACAGACAGAGGAAGAGACAGACAGAGGAAGAGACAGACAGAGGAAGAGACAGACAGAGGCACAGAGACAGAGGCACAGAGACAGAGGCACAGAGACAGAGGCACAGAGACAGAGGCACAGAGAGACAGATGGACGGCAGGGTTATGAACACAAATCTTTTACTGAGGGTAACAAAGAAGCTCAAAGCTGATTCACAGTATGCCCTCAATGAGAAAAAAAAAACCTGTACAGAAACAAAATCCTCATGTTTTTATAGGCTGTAGAGAACGTATAAACACCGATTCAGACTCACTTGCTACTCCACCACGTTTTTGGCGAAAGTGGCCTAAAAGCCGCCTATTCCTGTTCTCTGACAAGTAACTAAAAAATAACGACCCTACAAACAAACAACTGTGTAGGGTTATCCGTTTTTAATACTAATTTACTAAACTTTTCAGATTTCAGTTTTGTTTAATCCTATGTTTTCCTGGTCATTTTCAATAACATCATTTTCGCGCAAACATTCTTCAAATGAGTCTTTGTCTTTCATGTGAAATAAAACTACAGTCTTTAACTGTTCTCTAAAGTCTTTTAAAACTGAGTTATATTTTTGGCATAAAAATCCACACACATTATCCTAGCATGCCTTCCACTGAAAGCTAGTTTTGACAAAGTGTTTCTCTTTTTAACTATGTCTCTTTCTGCCGAACAGTCATCTATAATAAATAGTGTCTGCGTTCCTTCAAACAGTCTATAAAACTGTTTCTAAACACTCACTCAGTTTATTGCTAGGATTAACTAAAAATATGTTATTATCAGTCCATATAAACCTTCTATCATGATATGCTTTGTTCCATTTAAGTGTTGGACAGAAACCACAATATGATTAAAATTATAACGATAAACTGTTTGTAACAGGTCAAGGATAAATATGTTTTTCCACAACCATTTGCCCACAAATCAATGAGCAATGAGGAGTTTTTGTCATAAAGTTTAACTGCTCCATAGTTTTATAACAGAGTTTTAATCTAATTCAGTTATTATTTTTATCATACTCTCCGTCAAAACTTGTTCAGTATAATAAAACCCTATGAGCCTAAATGTGTAAGATTAATCCAATTTAGTCCTGTAAGATTGTTTCTATTTAAGTCAACATTGATTTTGTTGCTTGTTGTTATGATCTTAATATCCTCGCCATTGTGAAGAACGACGACAACAACGTTAAGGCGTTTAAACGTCTAAGTTTTGCCAGCTAATATTAATTCCTTTTATAAGGTCATCACTAACGCCCACAACCCCATCCCTCTCCACATCTTAAAGACAGAAATTTCAAATATCATGTGAACGTGTCTCCTAATTTTCTGCTTGGAAAGAACTGTAATTTTGTAGAAGCTTTTTTTACAACTGTTTCTTTTCTGTGGAGGATGTACTGTTTTTTCCCATACGCGTTATTTCAATTTCTTTCCGACTATTATCGTCCGGTATAAGACTTACAATGTAAAGGGCCAGAGTTGAATGCTTTCTGAAACTTTTTTGACGGCCAAAAAATGTAAATGGGCTTATGAATTCAAATTTTATTTCCATTCTAAATATGGTTCTAAGTGCCATTTGAGGTCAGGTTTTCGAACTATTTTATATTCATACTGGCCAACATTATTTGCTTCTAGATTGCGTAGTTGTTCTAGTTTAGGAAACCTTTTGTTGTCGTCAACCTCTTTGCGTTTATAATCACCATCTTTATGTGTACTCAAAACCATAACAAAGTGCCTATCTCACCATTCTGTTCAAAGTCCGCAACGTCTGCAAGGTCTTTTAATTCTAAAGTTATACACCTCACAGGCGCTAATGTAACTCCTGGTTTTTCTGGCCCACGCGACATTATTTTTTAGTAGCGTATTATTTTATTTCCAAAACAATGTGCAGGTTATCACATTTCACGACTTTCCCTGTTTTGTCTTTGATTTTTATATTAAATGATCCGACCCTCCCACAAACTAATCTTTAAACTGTAAATTAGGGAATTGTATAATTTCATAATCGCAATATGCTGCTTTCCCTGACGGAAGAGCTCTTAAAACAGTTGAGGGCCTTCCATCATATAAGTTTTCATCAGTGCTCAGCTCATCCAAATGAACATAGAGTAATGAATGTAATGCAAGATCGAGCGGATTTTCCCCCTCATAAGTAGTTTTTGTCTGGCCCAGCAATAAAACTATGAGTGGGTAAATTGCTAGTTGTAAAGCCTAACATTTAGCTAGCTCTCCTATCAAAAAGTAAGATGTTCCTTCGTCTTCAAGCTTAAATTGTTAACATTGTTTTAGATTTGCATGTAAGTTTGAGATAATGTCAAAGTTACTCATTGCTTCTTTTAGTGAGCAAAACCCGTAATAACCATCAGGTATTGTTAACTGGCTCATTTTGGTCCCTGCTCTGTTAACTTTTAGAACCTTATTATTCTTCTTGGCTTGCTTATATTAAACCATACGACTTTGTAAAATATTTCATGGAGCGCGACCGTTCTGGTTCCGCATTTGTTATTAATAGCATGTTCTAAAAACGAAGGGCGTCTTGAGTTGTTATTGTTACAAACATTTTTAAAAATTAATAAATGAGTGCATTCAATATACTGATGCAAATATATTCTGTTGGGCCGCACTACAATCTTAAAAATATAACAACTGACACCCTTCGACATTTCTGTGACCCATGACTGTCGCTTTTCATAAAAGGTGAGTACTCCATTGAAGAGCTAACTTTAACCCCCCTATAAAAAAGACTACATCGCGAAAGCGTGGTTTAGTCATCCGATGCAGTTTTATCAAACCAGTTAAACTTTGCTGTGTTTTGTGCATCAACTGGTGTGGAGTGTCTATCTAATCACTTAAATCATCCTGATCTTTGGTTAGGTCAGTGTAACAGATTTCATTTCTATACACCTTCCAGACGTATTTAACTGAACTGCAAGCGCCATTACCGAATGACAAAACCGTTTAATCCATTCAGCAACAGAATAGACATGAAGGCTTTTGAAAGGACTGTAAACGAATTCAATATTAACACCAAGACGGACTTTAGACAAAAGTTGATCTTAATCATGCTAGGCACCCTTATTTTGGGGCATGCACAGAAAAAAGTTTAAATTTGACTGGAATCCTCCTTACACATCTTTCTCTTCAAGCGAAACAGCTTTTCACCTCGTGTCCATAGACAAGAGCATAAAACAGCATGGACAACATTATCTTAGACACTTCTAAGGCCTAACTAGGCGGAATAGAACGAATAAACGACTCTATTCGACTTACGTTTGTGTTTGCTAGGGTCGCAAGCACAGGCAAGATCAAGCATAACTGATCCTTCTACTGGCTTTGACGCACAAAAACATACTTAGCAAATTTAGAGGACGCCATTAATTCTACAGTTGATTTACCTTCAAGTATTCAAAGGTACCAACATGTTTTACAATACGCAAGATCGAAAGTAGACTTTGCTGTTGGCACTGGTTTATTACATGTTGCCTTCTGACCTTAGACCCAGGTAGGAATAAAATAAACTATAATAATGAAATTCTTATAGCAGGCAATGAACAGAAGGTTGGGAAAAACGACATAAATTCCTGAGCTAGTAATATTGCAAGCAGTAAAAGAACACCCAAGAATAAGTCATCTAATCCCGAGGCCCAACCCCAAAAGCTATTGAAGACTCAGCAAAGCTCGCGGACTCTGTTCGCGATGACCATGAATATTAAAAGACAGCGCTTGTTCTTGGATTAACTGCCTAGGATTACTCGTCTTTATTTTACTAAATATTAACCCAACTATTAAGAGAACTAATGCCCATAAGTGCTCGGCACATAAAGCCAACTACTTTGCTTGCAGTAGACAAAAGCCAGCTGACATACTCCCCAATATTCCTGGTAAAGCATCCACGGCTTTACCAGCTAATTTTTTTAATAAATTCGCAAGATGATCAAGCTGTTTTTTTAACCCATGATTTTATCAGGCGATGGCGGTGAGGCACTGGGCTTTGACCGCTGCCGCCTGTAATAGCCATCACCAGTGTACTTATTGCAAATCCTAAGGCCGTTATAAAACGCTTGCTATGTGACTCCTTGCTCTCTAACAGCGTTCGTATTCGTTCGCTAGCGTTGTGTCTTCATATAAAATTTTCCGATAGTTCTCCTTATTCTATTCACTTGAGTTCGTAATTGTTTTCGGTTAGTAGAACAGCACTTCTAGTCTTGCTGATTCTCTCTTGTTCAAGATCTTTTAGTCTTTGGGTTATTCTTTTTTTAATATCAGGCCCTAAGTTGGCGTCATCAGCCTCAACGAGTTTTTCTTTTTCCTCTTTTTATATGCCCATCTAGTTCACCTAGTTTTGCTAAAATTGTTTGTTAATTCGCCTCTGACGTTCTTAAAGACGATCAAGGCTAATAATTCTCGCATAGCAATGGGGAATCATTAATTGTTTTTATACGCTGTTTCTTCTGAAAAACTAGTTTCTGCTTCTATTGTATTTATTAATTCGCCTGCTGATTGATTTAATTCTTTAAGTTCCATGTTTTGCATTTGGTTATCTGTTGGGAGTTCTTGTAGTGTGTTTTGAAGTTAGCAACTGCCTCCCCCTTAATTTTGGTTTAGCAATGCCAAGGCGATTTTGATCTTTCACACTGAGTCTATTTTCTAATTGAACCCACGCTAAAAACTTTGATGGGTCGGGTTTAGTTGTAAGCCGAACAAGTTGCCCTTGATCGTTTTTTTACAGACAAATGACAACTTTTAATTCAAATCATTTGGTCTATAAATTCGGGAGGTTCTTGGCCTAAACTTTTGTAAAATGCTCCGACCGTACTTTCTGTAATTCACGCTGCATTGAGAGCGTTGAGCGATGCTGTGTCAAAGGGATCATTTCACTCATGTCGTCTCCAGGATTAAAAAACTCATAATCTTCTTCATCTCAATTCCTGCCATGTTTTTAAATAATTAATTTTTATTTGCTTCATAAAAATGTCGCAAGCACATGGCTCGATTCTTAACCCGCATAGAAGACTGAAAGAACCCTTGGCGTGAGGGAAATAAGCGGACTATTACTGTTCCAAATAATCCATTACTATGATGCAGATCAAATTCTTACTGTTAAATTTCCAGACTTAGAGCAGATGACGTGATTGTGCCAGGCTCTGCGCGTCTACTTTCAAAATAGTACTCGATTCAACAACAGACCCAACAGGACAGTTGTACAGAATCTGGACGGGCAATCGTTAAGAAAATTTCTATAAAACTTGAGGGGCAAGAAATATTTTCTTACACAATGCAGACATATTTTAACCTATTCTGATCTATGGCAACCGGGAATGAAAGGGCTGATTTGCGTTTCAAGGAATAGAAAATGAAGAAGCACTAAAACATAGAATAGGCGCTGAAGATACTAAGACGGCAAAAAGTATGTAGCCGTAAAGTTTGCGTATGGAAATCGCTTTTCCCATTCCCTTAGATTTTGAGTTGTTAAAAGCGCATGCGCCATACTTTCAAGGAGCATTAAAAGACAGACTGTCATAGAACTAACTTTAACGAATACAAACGTGTTATCAGATCAACAGACACCGAAGCAATGTACAGCATTTCTGACATCTCGTTAGAGTTTGACGTTGTTAAGCAACTCTAATTTAGCAAGGCAGATTGAGCACCAATATCAGTCAAAATTAGCAATATATTACGAAAGAGTGATTCATCATACAACATATCCTAGAAGCAGGGCAGACACTATATGGAATTTTAGTTTTAGCGTCTCAGCAAGATCGCTTAAAGGTATTTTATTGCTGTGTGAAGATGAAGAACCATTCAAAAGAGGAAGTGAAAAGTTTTTTAATCCAAAAATAACGAAAGTACAATGTTCGATTGAGGGCAGCCCTAACCAAATCTATGCTAGCGGGCTTAAACCTTATCAGCATTTTGATGAAATAAGAAAACTGTTTTGGAGGTGGAGGTGTAGAAATCCAACATTGACCTTGTGGCTAAAGATCTACACCTTCACAGCGTAAGACTGATGATTATTTAACAACAAAATACGGTTTATGGATTGACCTAAGGTCAACAGAGGATAATCAGTTACATGGAAGCGGGAGAACTGTGAGAGACGTAATAAACATTCAAATTGATAAAGAAGAAGAAGCTGATAAACCGCTTAATGTACATTTGTTTTTAATATATGATGCGCAGCTGAATATTGAAAATAACAGATTAAAAGATATACAATACTAAATTATTTTTATTTTATAAAAAGCATGTCTGTTCAGGTTTATCCAAACGTGCCTACAGCGCCGCCAAAAGAAGAGATAGCAGGCAATTCTGCTGTTATAGAAACCCTAACATAAAAACCTTCAGATTAACCAACATTACACAAATGCAGCAAGTACTAGAGCAAGACCTTTCAAAATACAGCAAAACTAAACGAAGGTATTCTGCTGCCTTAATGCTGTTACATATGTTAATACTGGGGCATCGACTATTATGCTCTATCAGCAGGAACGAGCGTAGGTCTCTTAGCAACGGGCATAGGCGCGCCCGCAGCTTTACCTCTAGGAGGTTTGTCTTTAGCTCTTGGCCTGGTGTTCATTAGCTGTAGGTGCCGCCAGCAAAAAATAAAAAACTAAACTCCAAAAGCACACAGCTATGGTTCAACTAAAACGGCTAAACTTAGCTCGTTCAAGCTGATAATAAATAAAGCGCTAGTTGACTCAAACATCACGGATGAAGAATTTAATCGTTTACAGGCCGATTTTGATGACTACAAAAGACAAAAGTTTGATCTTCAAAGAAGGCGAGGGCAAGTTTTTCTCAACAGCCAGACGCCGAGCAGATAAAAAAGGAATGCTTAAAAAAGTAAACGAAACATTAAACTCTGCTCTAAACAGCTCACATAACAACACCAAAAGGTGTTTATACTTTAGTTTATGAGTCTAAGCGCAAAAAGACCGTCGATATTGATTCTGATTAAGTATATTTTTTTTTAATTTAAATAAATATTTTGAGTTAGAAAAGAGACTCAACATGGCTAAGATATATGAAGACAAGCCGAATTTTTTGAAGCAATGCAAGAAAATTTGACAAGAGCGCTGAATGATATTGATTTAGAAGTCATTGACCCAACAAACGTACAGGCAAGCGTTGTTCATGCTATTTCTCAAGTTCCAAGTAAACTAAACAATAGACCCGCCAGTTAAAGTAATGTTAGCTGTTTTAATCGACTATGTAACAATAAATGAAGAAAATCTAGAAGTCTGGGTCTCAACTAAACAACAGACTATTCTTTCTCATAATGACTTAACACCCGGTTGGGCAGACGAACTGCTTACACAGTTTGACGCTGCCGCTGAAGAAGCTAAAATGAGAGGCTCTGGTTGGTCAGAGGCGAAGTTTTAGAGATCAGATAAAACAGGCTAAGTATGCACCGATTGTAGGCAAGGCTTACATTCCGCTACCCCCAGCATTAGTCGCAAAAAGAGCAGTTCTAAACATAAGGAATTCAGACGACAAATGTTTTATGTGGTGTGTTCTCGCAAGGCTGCATTACGCCCGCAAAAACGCAGAGAGAGTGTCTAACTATCGCCCTTACATCAATGATCTTAACTTTAGTGGAATATCCTTTCCTGTTAGTGTAGATCAAATTGATCAGTTTGAAGAACAAAACAAACCCATAACGTTAATGTCTACACATGGGATGAGGAAACAGATTTGGTGCCGATTAAAGTGTCCAAGAACAGCCCAACAATAGGTAATCCAGACAAAAGCCATGTTGACTTACTGCTGATGCTTTCACCAGAGGGCTGCCGCATTACACATTGATACGCACAATGAGTAGATTATTGGCCCATACTTCAAAAATTGGGCATAAACAAGAATTCTGCAGAAAATGTTTAACAAGAATGCCATCTGTTCAAGCCGCAAGCGAACATAAGAAACATTGTATTGGCCCAGTTGACTGTAATACAGAACTAACTACGCCCCCGCCCGGATCTAAAGTTAGTTTTAAGAACTGGAAAAAACTGCAACATTCTCCATACGTAGTTTACGCAGACTTCGAGTCGCTTATTGTTCCTTATGAAGGGCCAGCACCACAAAAACTCAAAAAACAGTCTTAATGAGTAATCATCAGATTTGTTCATTTGCCTTCATTATTGTTAGGTCGGATGGCGCTCATTCAACGCCAGAATTATATAGAGGACCAGATGCTGCAGAAACATTCTTAAAACGCATGCAGCAAGTGCGTAATGATTGTTCTAATAATCTGAATTTATCTGAAATCATGATGGCGCCTGAAGACCAACAACAGTATGACTTAGCCACACATTGTTGGATTTGCGGTTTAGAGCTAACGCCCAGAGTGTAAACCCCACAGTAAGAGACCATGATCACATTAGTGGAAAGTTCAGAGGAGCAGCGCATAACAAATGCAATCTTCAACTAAAGTTTGAACCAAAGACATGGAAGCTGCCCATCTTCTTTCATAACTTGCGAGGTTACGACTCTCATCTTATATTGCAAGCAGTAACCAACGCCTTCAGGTAGCATGCATTGCACAGTCATCAGAAAAGTACATGTGCTTTAATCTAAATAACATGTCTTTTTATGACTCTATGCAACACATGATGGGATCATTAGAGTCACTAGCTATGTCCTTAAAGTCCTGCCCAATAACGGAAAAATATTTTGACTCAACGCTTGTTAGAAAGGGTGTTTACCCTTATGAGTACATGAACAGTTGGGAAAGGTTTGACGAAGAGACACTTCCTCCTAAAGGCGCGTTCTTTTCTAGTCTTAGAGGAAAGGACATCAGCGACTTCGATTACCAGCATGCTCAAGATGCGTGGCAGAAGTTAGATTGTAAAACGATGGGAGACTATCATGATCCCTACTTGATGGCAGATACATGTTGTTGGCGGACGTCTTTGAAAACTATAGAAAGACCTGCATGAAACATTACAGTTATAGATCCTGCGCATTATATATTCTGCACCCGGGATGAGCTGGGACGCTTTCTTAAAGTTTACTGGAGTACAGATTGATTTATTGTCAGATTTACCAATGATTCAGATGATTGAAAACGGATTGCGTGGGGGAATTAGTATGGCGTCGCACCATTAACTGTAAAGCAAACAACAAATACTTGGACGACTACGATCCAAGTAAAAGGTCTAACTATCTCATGTATTTAGATGCAAACAATCTGTATGGATGGGCAATGGCGCAATCGCTTCCATTACGCAACTTTAAAATGTACACAGGTACGAATAATATTCAAAAGGCATTAAAGTGGTTGAGCAGTTTAACGCCTGATCAACAGCGCGGTTTCATTCTAGAAGTTGACTTAGAATATTCCTCATGAACTCCATGACCTGCATAATGACTATCCATTGGCAGCAGAAAGTCTAAAGATGGACCCAAGAGAGCCGCCTAAACTTGTGCCTAATCTTCGGGGCAAAAAAAATTATGTCTGTCATTACAGACTTCTACAATTTTATTTAAGACATGGTTTGAAGTTAACAGCTGTTCATCGCATAATTGCTTTCGATCAGAACAGTTCATGAAACCATACATCATGAAGAACCACTGATCTCAGAACCAAATCCACAGATGCTTCAGAAAAAGACTTTTTAAGCTGATGAACAACAGCTGTTTTGGAAAGACTATGGAAATCCGCACAAGCGCAAAGATGTTAGATTAGTCACCAAAGAGAACGAAGCAATTAAGCTGACTTCAAAACCAAATTATCAGGACTTTAGAAGATTTCATGATCAGCTTTTTGGCATAATGATGAAAAAAAAGAAATCAAATTGGACAAACCGTTTTTATTGGGTTTACTGTTTTAGAATTATCAAAGCTTTGATGTTAGAATTTCTTTAACGACTACTTTAAGCCCTCGTATCCTGAGTCCAGAGTACTTTACACAGATACAGACAGTTTTGTTATAGATATCCCTACTGAAGACATCTATAAAGACATGGAATTAGAAGTAGCTAAAGGACATGCGGGATGGTATGATACATCAGATTACCCTAAAGATTCACCTTTACATTCAATTACTAACAAGAAGGGTTTAGGAAAGATGAAGGATGAATTATCTGGAAAGGTAATCAAGGAGTATGTGGGGTTAAGGTCAAAATGTACAGTATTTCGAGCCAGGAGAAAATCATTAAGAAAGCAAAGGGAATATCTCGCAGCGTTGTGCAGTCAAACATATCACATGACAACTACAAAGAAGCATTGTTTGGCAATAAGACTTTTCATCATGACAACGTAAAACTGCGATCTAATCTACATGAGAATCAACACAACTGTTGTAACAAAGAAGTCCATTAGATAGAACAAACACAAAACGGGTGTTTGTTAATCCAGAGTTTCATATGCAATTGGGCACTGGAGAACCGTAAATTAATTAAAGCGGAACTGTCCTGGCGGAATTATCTGCAGTTCTTCTTTCACAAAAGATCTTTGAGGGGCTGGCTGTTTTGTTGGCCAGTTTCTCGTAAATAATACACGGGCGGATTCATTTTTACAATTCTTTTTATTTCGTACGGGTCAACACTCCAACCGGATCTGTTGCCCTGATGCGAGTGTCCCCTTCTGCTCCCCCGGTAAATAAAGGTACCTTACTTTCAAACCAAATGGTAATAGTTTGCCGATGAAGACTCTCCTTCAGCAACATTTATTGTTTTTCTTTTGATTGCTTGTACTGGTTTTAGCCCTTTAAATTCTTCATTATTCATTGCGCGCAAAACTGAAGGCAGTCTTCTAACCCATTCTGTGTTGCGAGAATTGTCCAATCAGCTCTCTGTGATACTGGTAGGAAAAAAGTCTTTCAGCTAACTGTTTGTTAAAGTTTTCGACTAAAGCCTGTGATCTATGAACTCCTGGAATGCCTCTTTTAATGGTAACTCTATTGTTTCAACAATAATTGATTCACTTGGCCTTTAAATTCTTTCCCATCATCGACTTGAATCATGCGAGGGTAAGTTAGTGGACCTCGCTGGTATATCAGCTGTATGGCAAACAGCAACAGCAAAGCACTCTTTTGTGTTAATGGTTCTGCATCTTTGTATCTTGAAGCCATGTCAATGACTGTGAGTGCGTACTTAAATCTTTTTCGTCTAATCCTATCAGAGGGTAAATACAGAAGATCCATTTGATGGGTGTCGTTCGGTATTTGTATTAACAAAGTGTGGTCTCTGTATTCGTCATAGGGGCAGGTAAATAAATTTGCCAAATCGCTTGTTTAGATAACCATATCCTTTGCTGTTTGTTCACTAACTCCCGCTGCTTGGCTTAGCTTTTTAATTGCTGTGATGCCCTTCCAATATCCTTTGGGCGAATAATAGATTTTGTTCATTTTTTATTCAGCCAATATTATGTGCAACAAAATACACAACGTCATACCAACGACAAATAAACGCGATTTCTTGCATCTTTTGTTTTTCTGATGTTGATAAAAGTCACTGAATTTTGGTGGGGGCAATGTCTGGACTGGGTTTGCCTGTTACTAGATAATATTCTTTATGCTTGATCAACATTTTTAAATGTGTAAGCTGCATGCCCCTGTCTTTTCAGTGTGTCATTAATAAAATCTAACTGCTCAAGTCTCTGCCTTTCATAGGCGTCTTGTGCAGCTGCTAGTTGCTCCATAGCTTTGTTATGTCTTTTTCTCTCGCCGCCATTCCCCAGTTTACTAAATGCAAAATTACTGCCGCTAAAAGCAAGCGCATTCACCACAGCGCCGCCTATCATTATTGCGAGTGAAGCCATTTTTTATAAATGTATTTTTTTTACATATTTATATTCTCTGGAATTATTCCTTGCTTAACTAGAAAATCTTTCGTGGCAACCGAAGCTGCAATGATAGCAATTAGCTTTGCTGAATCCTCAAAGTCTAGTTTGCCAAGATCTGCTGGTTTAATTCTTAACAGGCTTTACCAAGCATTGAGTATCCTACACTTAGCCCTCCAATAACAGCAGAATGGTATACAAGGTTAGCAACAGTTTTTTCGGTGCTCATTTTTATAAAAAAAAATAATTATAATTTAATAAAAACATGAACAGCGATGATCTCCTACAGCTACAAGGCGGCCTAAACCTTCCTGAACTTATGAATGACCAAGTTAATGATCAAGCTATATGCCCCAAAAGAGAGGTTGTATTCTTTGGCAGCGTGTGGGAAAACAAAACAGTTCCTCGAACTGATTCAGCATTGAACAGATTCAACAGATGTCGCCACAAGACATTATAAAGTATCATAACAGATGAAGAAGCGCAGCTGGGTCTAGAATGGTGAAAAGTGTGGGCAAACGGTTCTAGTTTGTACACTAAACTAGTCCAGTAGATTTGCTCCCATTGATTCTGAACAAGATCTTACGTATGATTTAACGCAAGATCCAGTTTTAAACAAATCATTAGAGTCTCTAGGATGTGATTTATACTATAGATTTGGAACATTGTTATCGCCATTAATCATGGGATTAATAACTTTTAATCATATAGATTTATTTCCCTTCAAAATGAACGAGCCGGAAAATCATCAGAACCAGGAAACATTGAATCAGGTGGAGAAAGTAACCAAGCCAGAAAACAGCAGAAAACGCTGAACCAGGTGGGGACCATTAAAAATCCTGGGCGTGTTGAAGCAGGAAAAAAATTAGCAGAGTGGAACAAACAAAAAAAATTAATGTTACAGCATTATGAAAACATAACACCGCCAACGCCAGAACAAGTTGATTCAATGCCAGCTATAAAAACTCCATGTGATTCAAGGGCCCCAAAGTCTTCATGGAATATTGAACTTAAAACTGTTGCCATTTTTGGCGCCCTTGCTGCTGTTGGGGCAGTATATTATGGCTATAAAATATACACAATGGCAACAGAAACGAAAGAAGTTAAAACAACCTGAACCGATTAAATACAGAAAAAGACACTGCACGCCAAAACCGCCAATAACAAAGCATCATTTTGATCCATTTATAAATGGAATAATATTTTAAATTTTAATAAAAATAGATCATGGCGTATTAAAAAATGATAAAGTCAATAATAAAGACATAGAGTCTATAAAAGACATTTCCATAGACCAGAATTGTAATCAATGTGGTTGCTTTGGGTGTAAGACCTTCCTTAAGACCTATGCAGGAACGCTGAGCAAGACAATCCTCAACGATGACGCGTTTTTTGAGGCGTGTGTGTACTATATTAGACATTTACTATTTAAGATAAAAACATAGATTGTATTTTTTTGATAATTATAAGAACTTGAATACGAACTTGGTTGTACTTAAAGGATGACTTAATCAAGAACTTATTAAGAACTTATTAAGAACTTGATCAGAACTTAATTAAAAACTTAATCAAGAACTTATTAAGAACTTGAAGTAACTTAATTAAAAACTTGGGGTGACTTGGGGTGGGAGTGTGTGTGTTGTACACAGGGGTGGGGTGGGAGGACGTGCGTGCGTGGGTGGGGTGGGGGGACGTGCGTGCGTGGGTGGGGGACGTGCGTGCGTGGGTAGGACAAAACACACACACACACAAACAAACAACAAACACAAACAAACAAACACAACAATAGACAGGACAGTGCTTGTAAGACTGGCCTAGTTTGCTGTGCTCCTCTTTTCTCAACCAGGCTTGCAACTGGCTTTGGCAGAGTTACAGCAGTAATTGCTGTAGCCAAGCTTTTAGGCGGCTCTAATCGCCAGTAGTTAGTACATCCGTCATTGTATATTTGGAGCATTATATGAAGATAGTGCTGGCCACACACTACTCCTCTCCATACTGGTAGATGTACTAAGGCCT
>CM031616.1:67546040-67553540 GCA_018398815.1 Conus ventricosus
TGTTAGGTCTCTGCACTGACTGACCTCAGCGTCCTGTGGGGAGTACAATCCATCATGAACTATTTCAAACAGATGTGCCGGAGTTTCAGTGAGCGCAGATCAACTGACTGACTCTAACAGTTCCCTTCTTCGTGCCTGTTACCACACACTATCCAACTGGTCACTTCATGTCTAACTTAGCAGCCAAAGTCTATAGATCACATACAATGAAATGCTGGAAAGGTCATCATAAGAAAACCATTACAGGTGTGGATATCTAAAAAAAAAAAAACCTAAATATATGCACTCAAATTACTTTGTCGATACCACTTTGGCTAGCACATGGCAGAGTTGATACGAGGGTCATAAGAACAAAGCAATGTACACTGTTAAGCGGCGGGCTTTCTGTCTCAGACATGTGTGTTGTCTTACTTCTAATACTAACATTATTACTTATTTTCTGCCTTGGCTTAAAGCTGTGTCAGGCCAATTGACATAGGCTAGAACACCAAGGTTACATCAAAATGTTGTTATGCTCTGCATAGTTATGCGGGGATTGTCTTCAGTTGTGACAAGCTCCTAGCATAACATTATCAGTCTCCAAAATCCCCCGAAGTCGGAGTGTGGATGCCCACGTGGCGGGGTAATCAAAAACGGTCACACACGTAATGTTCTCATCCCCAGCTGATGCATTTGTACCATAGTGTTCAAGTACTTCGGCTGTTCGGATGATCCCTGGGGTCTTTTAGCCAGGGTACAACAACAAGAACAACAACAACTTATTTTGAAAGGTGACTGTTAATGAGATTCCTGTCTCAGACTTGAGTGTCGTCATACTTCTAATACAAACATTATCAGTTATTTGAAAGATGACTAATCTTCATCCTCCCCACCCCCCAATCTCCCAATTTCCAGTCTCATGTTTGAGGAGTGAAGAAGACACATACCTGGAAATGTTCATTTCCTCCTCCATGCTCATCTTCACTTTGCGCAGTTGCAGGATGAGATCCGGATCAGACCCGTTGACCCAGGTGTACACCACATCGATGGGCACAGGCAAACACAGCCTGTAATGGACATCACACTACACACATTGTAATGGACATCACACTACACACATTGTAATGGACATCACACTACACACATTGTAATGGACATCACACTACACACATTGTAATGGACATCACACTACACACATTGTAATGGACATCACACTACACACATTGTACTGGACATCACACTACACACATTGTAATGGACATCACACTACACAGACAGGTGTACACCACATCGATGGGCACAGGGAAACACAGCCTGTAATGGACATCACACTACACACATTGTAATGGACATCACACTACACACATTGTAATGGACATCACACTACACAGACAGGTGTACACCACATCGATGGGCACAGGCAAACACAGCCTGTAATGGACATCACACTACACACATTGTAATGGACATCACACTACACACATTGTAATGGACATCACACTACACAGACAGGTGTACACCACATCGATGGGCACAGGGAAACACAGCCTGTGTACAGCCACCAGACAGTAACACGGATTGTAATGGACATCACACTACACAGATTGTAATGGAAATTAACAACATGCATTGCAATGGATATCATACTACACAGATTGTAATGGAAATTAACAACATGCATTGCAATGGATATCATACTACACAGATTGTAATGGAAATTAACAACATGCATTACAATGGATATCATACTACACAGATTGTAATGGAAATTAACAACATGCATTGCAATGGATATCTTACTACACATAATGCAATGGAAATTAACCACATGCATTGCAATGGATATCACACTACACATAATGCAATGGAAATTAACAACATGGATTGCAATGGATATCTTACTACACATAATGCAATGGAAATTAACAACATGCATTGCAATGGATATCATACTACACATAATGCAATGAAAATTAACAACATGGATTGCAATGGATATCTTACTACACATAATGCAATGGAAATTAACAACATGGATTGCAATGGATATCTTACTACACATAATGCAATGGAAATTAACAACATGGATTGCAATGGATATCATACTACACATAATGCAATGGAAATTAACAACATGGATTGCAATGGATATCTTACTACACATAATGCAATGGAAATTAACAACATGGATTGCAATAGATATCATACTACACATAATGCAATGGAAATTAACAACATGCATTGCAATGGATATCTTACTACACATAATGCAATGGAAATTAACAACATGGATTGCAATAGATATCATACTACACATAATGCAATGGAAATTAACAACATGCATTGCAATGGATATCTTACTAAAAACATAATGCAATGGAAATTAACAGCAGAGTGCAGTGGACATTATACCACACATAATGCAATGCAAATTAACAACAGAGTGCAGTGGATATTACACAACACAGGCTGCAATGGACATTACACTTCACAAAACGTAGTGGACATTACACAACACAGAACGCAGTGGACATTACACAACACAGAACGCAGTGGACATTACACAACACAGAACGCAGTGGACATTACACAACACATAACGCAGTGGACATTACACAACACAGACTGCAATGGACATTACACAACACAGACTGCAATGGACATAACACAACACAGACTGCAATGGACATTACAAAACACAGACTGCAATGGACATTACACAACACTGACTGCAATGGACATTACACAACACAGACTGCAATGGACATTACACAACACAGACTGCAATGGACATTACACAACACAGAATGCAATGGACATTACACAACACAGACTGCAATGGACATTACACAACACAGACTGCAATGGACATTACACAACACAGAATGCAATGGACATTACACAACACAGAATGCAATGGACATTACACAACACGGACTGCTGCAATGGACAGTACAGTACACAGACTGCAATGGACATAACACAACACAGAATGCAATGGACATAACACAACACAGACTGCAATAGACATTGCAAAACATGGACTGCTGCAATGGACAGTACAGTACACAGACTGCAATGGACATTACACAACACAGACTGCAATGGACATTACACAACACAGACTGCAATGGACATAACACAACACAGACTGCAATGGACATTACACAACACAGAATGCAATGGACATTACACAACACTGACTGCAATGGACATTACACAACACAGAATGCAATGGACATTACACAACACAGACTGCAAAGGACATTACACAACACAGACTGCAATGGACATAACACAACACAGACTGCAATGGACATTACACAACACAGACTGCAATGGACATTACACAACACAGACTGCAATGGACATTACACAACACAGAATGCAATGGACATTACACAACACAGAATGCAATGGACAGTACAGTACACAGACTGCAATGGACATTACACAATACAGACTGCAATGGACATTACACAACACAGAATGCAATGGACATTACACAACACAGAATTCAATGGACATTACACAACACAGACTGCAATGGACATTACACAACACAGAATGCAACAGAAACATACATACTACCACACAGCCTGTACATAATCTAATGCAACACAGACCACAATACAGATGTTTACAACAAACACACCTTGTAAGTGAATATAACGCAATACTGACCATAATTCACACATGATAATTATGTATACACTAGTTGGCTTGAGGTATAATATAATACAAGCCACAACAGATATATGACAACATAGTCCTGTAAATATAGTGAAAGACAGGCCACAATACTGATGCAACAACACAGTCTGTAAGTTCATGTAATACAGGCCAATGTGAAAATACAAAAGCCTGCAGTGGATATGAAATAACAGTTCGTGATGAAAATAACTAAATCAAATGCTACATATCTAAATGTATTCTTTCATGAAGATGTTAAAGGTTCTGTTCTGTTGCATTTTTCCCCCTCTGAAATCGTGCATTACAAAAACACTTTTTAAAATCCTGTGACACAGCTAACACAGATGATGAGACAGTATACATATGAAATGAAAAAAACAATACTGTTGATGGTGTGCAACTTTGTATGAACTATCAAACGTTTTCCCTGAATCTTTCTTTTGAAAGTGATCAATTTGAACAGCCAAAGGAACAACTTCAAGGGCCTTCTAAAAATAAGTCAAGAAAGAATTTTTCTTTTTTTTTTCTTTTTTCTTTCTCGGACAGAAATCCTTTCTTTACTAAGATGAGGGGGGAAGTCATCCCAGCATCCCGCTTCTCACTTGCTGTCTGCTCAACACAGATATACCGCTAATGGCTCGATGAGTTGCAGACAAACAACAGCTGTCTGCTCAAAACAGATAAACCGCTAATGGCTCGATGAGTTGCAGACAAACAACAGCTGTCTGCTCAACACAGATATACCGCTAATGGCTCCATCATTGCAGACAAACAACAGCTGTCTGCTCAACACAGATATACCGCTAATGGCTCGATGAGTTGCAGACAAACAACAGCTGTCTGCTCAACACAGATATACCGCTAATGGCTTGATCACTGCAGACAAACAACAGCTGTCTGCTCAACACAGATATACTGCTAATGGCTCGATCACTGCAGACAAACAACAGCTGTCTGCTCACCACAGATATACCGCTAATGGCTCGATCACTGCAGACAAACAACAGCTGTCTGCTCAACACAGATATATACCGCTAATGGCTCCATCATTGCAGACAAACAACAGCTGTCTGCTCAACACAGATATACCGCTAATGGCTCCATCATTGCAGACAAACAACAGCTGTCTGCTCAACACAGATATACCGCTAATGGCTCCATCATTGCAGACAAACAACAGCTGTCTGCTCAACACAGATATACCGCTAATGGCTCCATCACTGCAGACAAACAACAGCTGTCTGCTCAACACAGATATACCGCTAATGGCTCGATGAGTTGCAGACAAACAACAGCTGTATGCTCACCACAAGATATGCCGCTAATGGCTCGATCACTGCAGACAAACAACAGCTGTCTGCTCACCACAGATATACCGCTAATGGCTCCATCATTGCAGACAAACAACAGCTGTCTGCTCAACACAAGATATACCGCTAATGGCTCGATCAGTTGCAGACAAACAACAGCTGTCTGCTCAGCACACATCAACCTCTGATGCCTTGTTTCATGGGAGACAAACACAGTGTCAGGACTAGGGTTACCTTTCTCTGTAAGAGCGACCAGCCAGATTGTCGCTGAAGGAGTTGAAGACGGTAGCGTACTTCTCATGACTCCACTCCAGCAGGGCCTAAAGGACAAAAACACCTCAGAGATCAGAATCAAAATCATTGGTTTCAACATGAGCCATAAAGACCAAAAAAATGTACAGGTAAGCTGTAACTGCCAGCTTTCTGGAGTAAAAATCTGGGAGTCTAGGAAGGAAAAGGAGAGTGGGAGGGGGACGGGGAAGGGTGGGATGGGATGTACCTTTTGACAGAAAGCATTTTTAAATCCCAACACTTTTCACCAGAGATTTGTGCAGTTTGTTTTTTTTTTCATTCAATGATCTTCAGAGTTTGGGGAATGATTTCTAAAACAAAGAATAGGCCGAAAATTTGGAGAGGAATGGCAGCTATGAATCAACCCACAATATGTCATGATACAGGCACATGAATGAATGATTTGTGTCATTCGTATCTTGTTAATGGACGTTTGAGAATGCAAGCAAGAGAAATGTGGTGAGCCATGATCTCACTCATGTCCAAAAGAAAGGTGAGAGATTTGAGCTGTTGCCTGAGTGGAACAACGTAGACGGGAGCTGAATTCCAAGAGACTGTGTAGCCTGTCTTAGGAAAAGGGGTCATGGTATAGGTGTTGAAAGACATCCCAATGAATGAGGACTGACTGGAACACAGCTGCATTTGGCAGGACTGGTGGCACAACCCCAGCTCAGACCGCAGGTCCATCAACCAGGCTACGTGGAGGAAGCAATGAGCGTTCCAACAGACCAGTCATATGGCAGGTCTTCTTTCTTCTTCTTATGCCCATCACTCCACGGTGGAGCATAGGCCATCGACGACCCTTCGCCATCACACTCTGTTCTGGGCTGTTCTGACCATTCCAGTCCAGTTGGTCCCTTGTTGCTTCATCATAAGTCTCCAGGATGGAGACCCTTCCTTGCCCGGGTGAATGTTTTGGTTCGTTGTCGTCGATGCTTCTGTAACTGGTATTTTTTACAGGTAGGGTTGTTAGCCCTACACAAACCCCTATATCCTCAGGGCAAGATGGTCCTGCCTTAATCGCCTCTTACGACATGCTTGGCAGGGCAGTGGGTCAATTCTATGCCCAACCCATAGGGAGACATAAATCATGGCAGGTGGACAGGCCAATATCTTCCCCTCTTTCTATTTAGGCCATCTCCATGAACATCTTCCTGAACAGGCAGAGGATGAGAGAAGGACTGGAAGGGAAGGTCCAGAACTCAAGTGATCTGTTGTCCCAGAAAAATCACAAGTACCAGCAATGGCTGGCTGGATGAATCAGAATTTGAAATTAGGTGTCCTTCTCATCAAAGCACAGTAAACATGCAATGAACATTTCTGGTTTAGTTTTGGCTTTGTAAAATGCATTTTGTTTTTTTCCCATCATTAGAGATGTAGACAGATGCCATTTCCTTCGAATTATAGGTTGATTAGAACTTCACACTCACAGTTTCAACAGTTTTTATCGAAAGATAACAAAAAAAAGTCCTCTGCTCAGATAAAGAATGAATATTTCATTAAATGATAAGTGTCATAAATGCGCTGGTACATTGAAAGTATTCTCCATAGCTGTCAAAGAAAAAAATCAGACATGTTTTCTTTATACATTTCTCTCTGAACCTGGGTTCACACAGGACTTTAAAGGTATAACTTACTTTTCTTGCCGCAGCAGTTTCTTAACAGCTCACAAATGTGCAAGATTGAGACTTATCCTAAACCTCCACACAAAAAATAGTGTCATTTGAATTTGAATTTTAAATGCATAAAGGAAATATTTTGTAAACAAACAGAACTACCTGTCTCCAAAATCCAGAGACTAGACTAAATATCATAATTATCATTTTTATGTACTGTTATAATTCATGAACTAGTTAAACAAATGTGACATTCCACACACATTTTTCCTGATTCCTCTCCCTGTATTTGTAAAAATTCAGTATACTTCTTCCAGTGGGATGACCGAAAGGACTAAATTTTGAGGGGTTTTCTGTTGCATTTTTCAAAGCATTTTACTTTTTCACACATAAAATATACACATCCTTTGCACATTTAGCATTTGAGGTTTGATTTATTTCCTTGTTTGGATTTCAGATAGATTAACTTTGCCTGTGAATGTAATGAAACACAGAAGGTAATATAAATGTTGCCCATTCTGCTCGTAAGCATTGGAAATGGATAAAAATGGGAAGTTATTAAGACAAATACTGTGAAATCTGTGGTAAACAAAAACAAATTGTGTCCAGAG
>CM031616.1:67558540-67591040 GCA_018398815.1 Conus ventricosus
TTTAATTAAATTTGGTATATAGAAAGGTTATCACACACAAATGGCACTTCCATATAGTGTTTTAAATTTGACCGTTAAAAACCGCTATTCTTGACATATTGTCCGATTTGGATTAAATTTGATATGTACACAGGCTTTAGCCCAGTGAGGACTAAAATACCGGTTTCAAAAGTGCATATCGGTTATATAGCCGTTAAACCGTTATTTTGCCGTTATTTTTTTATATTATTGGTGGGTTTTAATTAAATTTTGCATATAGAAAGGTTATCACACACAAATGGCACTTTCATGTAGTGTTTCAAAATCTGGCCGTTAAAAACCGTTATTCTTGACATTTTGTCCGATTTGGATGAAATTTGGTATGTACACAGGCTTTAGCCCAGTGAGGACTAAAATACCGGTTTCAAAAGTGTATATCGGTTATAAACCGATAAACCGTTATTTTGCCGTTATTTTTTATTATATTGGTGGATTTTAATGCAATTTTGTACATAGAAAGGTCATGACACACAAACGGCACTTCCATTCAGTGTTTCAAAATCTGACCGTTAAAAACCGTTATTCTTGACATATTGTCCGATTTGGATGAAATTTGGTATGTACACAGGCTTTAGCCCAGTGAGGACTAAAATACCGGTTTCAAAAGTGTATATCGGTTAAATAACCGTTAAACCCGTTATTTTGCCTTTATTTCTTATCTCACAAAGCACTTGGCCGATTTATAAGCGGTTTGGAAAACTGGGAGTACGTTTATATGCTTCGCATCTTGTTTATTGCATGTTTGTCTAATTCCTCTGTTTACCCTTGTCTGTATATTCGTTTATTTTTACTATGACAATGTTGGATAGGGGTTGATTTACTGATTTCTTTTCTCACATAATTGAATTTCTTTACTTTTTTTTCTCTGTGTTGTTCTATTTTGTTTCTTTGTCTGTGTATTTTATTTTCATCGCATGTATAATTTGTTGCAAAGCTGCCAAAAGAAGGAAACTGACAACACCATTGAAATTGGCGAGCGATTCTTCCACACTTTCCATAAACTCTATTCTTTATTTCTACTAACAGCCTCTCCACGTAATGTCACTTCTAAACAGGAGAACAGACACATGAAAAGAACAGGCACCTCAGAAGGAAAATGACACCTGAGGTACTCCCAGAACAATCACAAGTGATCAACCTCTCTTCTCACACACACACTAAAGAACAAACACAACATCCTGCTCCTACTTCCTGCAATAAAGTACAGCTCTTTGCGGACAGCAAAGATGGACGCCGCAAAATCCGCGTGAAAGACTATTGGTGCGATGAAAACGCTCCAGCCCAAAAGACACACAAATGGAACTTTTACAAAAAGACCTTTCACAAACCTCCAAAGAACGAGACAATGTCCTGGATGCAGACCGTTCCACGCTCATGTCCAAAGTAGTGGCGTTCGTACCCACTACCTAGACACGCCGGAATTTGGACAACAAAAGACGACAAGGTCTGCTAATAGTGAGATAACAAATATAGTAGCCGATAGAGAGATTCGAATTTCACCAGCGGATAAGACGGAAGGGGAAGTAATCCCAGATTTGTGTAAATGCAAGGACTGACGCAGCTAAGCAACGGTTATCATTGCGAGCGACAGAGGGAAGACCTGACTGTAGAAGTAGCTGATAAATCAAATGAATTTATACGAAAGAAAAGAATCCACTGTGAAAATAGCTAATGAATTCAATGAATTCATGCGAAAGGAAATAGGCCTACCCCCACTCTGGAAATAGCTAATAAATCCAATGAATTCATGCGAAAGGAAATAGGCCTACCCCCACTCTGGAGATACCCAATAAATCCTATTAATTCATGTCAAAGGAAAGACCCCCACCATGGAAATAGCTAATAAATCTAGAATCCATACGAAACGAAAGACCCCACTGTGGAAATAGCTAATAAATCCAATCAATTCATGCGAAAGCTCGAAAACCAAGATGTTATAGATAGGAAACATTATGAAGGGGGATTGATAAGAACAGAGATATTCTATTATCTCTCCTGAATGCACAAAAAATCCACCAGGACGACCTACCGTGCCAGATGTGGGTGTCCCACAGAACAGCTTTCAAGGCTGGTGGATCACTGGCTACAGCCTATAGTGCAACAGTTTCCATCCCGCCTGAAGGACACGACCCATCTTACTCAGACTATAGAGACAAAAAAACAAACAAAATAAAACAAAAACTGGCAGCCATTTTTTGATTTGGAGACGAACAGGAGAAGCGAAGCTAAGTGGCTACATGTTCTTCTTGTCACTGTCCTAAATGTTATTTGTTTTCGCCTGAAGAAGACCCAAGAGGTCGAAATGCATTGTGTCTAGTCCTGTACTCTGTTCGTCTGTGTCCTTGGTGGTAACTAACCCCCTCTCTTTCCAAATGTTGCTATAAAAAAGGAATATCAATAACACTATGCCACCATTAAACGATGAAATAGTCATTGTAACAATTGATGTTGTGGGTCTCTCTGCACACAAACATTCTTCATGTGGAAGTGTCCACATCGCTTAGAGAGATTCTTGGAGACTCTAGATACCAATTAAATGAATGGACAGTGTCCCTAAAAATGTCACCGTTGATCCAGACTGTAGAGACTATTTTACAAAACAACTACTTTGAATTCAATGCAGAGCTGATCAAACAAAGTCATGGCATTGTGATGGGCACCTCAATGGCCTCGACTACAGCTGATATTTTCATGGGGCATCTTGAGAACCATCTAATGTTGAAGTTTTCCTGGTGTATAAGAGAAAACGGTTGACGCAGATATATTAATGGCATTCTGATGCTCTGAGAACATAGGGAGGAGAACCTGAAACAATTTCTGGACTGGCTGAATATTCAACGTGATACCATCGAATTCAGTAGTCATTACTGGGGACCCTGTGTGTCAAACCCACTGATGGGGGGAGGGGGGGGGGGGAGGACGGAACAGCTCAGTGGTAGAGCGCAGGACTCGTAATCTTGGGGTTGCGGGTTCGAATCTCCGCCGGGCAGTTTCGGTACAGGGGGATTTTTCCCTCGGAGTTAACATTGGTTCTAACTCCATTTCCCATACAGTCCTTCGAATGAGACTATAAACCGAGGTTCCGTGTGTGAACGCACGCATAACATCTTGCACACACGTCAAATCCCATCACCAAGTTTCGGAAGAGAAGGCCAGTTTGGCCGTTGGTAGGGATGACACGTTACACATAGCATGCATCTTCCCCGAAGTTGGAGTATGGCTGCCTTAATGGCGGGATAAAAAAAAAACGGTCATACACACAAAACTCCACTCCCTTTGTTAGGTAGATGGGATTAATCCTTGCCTATCTATACAGGGAGTGTCCGCAGGTGTATGAGCCTGCGTACGCAAAAGCAAACAAACAAAAAGCAAACGAAAAACCCAACCCACTGATGCAAACACGCACCTGCCGTTCCATTTCTGCCATCCTCGCCACTGCACGAGAGGACTCCCCTATATATGAGAGTGTCTACGTATATATAGGATTTGTTCAGAAGAACAAACATTCATAAAAAGCAACCTGCAGAGTCGGTGGTATTCAGAGAAACTGACACAGGATGCCATCACAAAGTCACAACTATTACAAGGCAACAAATTCTTCAGTACAAAGGCAGAGAGAGAGAGAGAGAGAGAGAGAGAGAGAGAGAGAGAGAGAGAATTCCCTTCATAATTACTCATAATGCATCTCATTCAGTTGTGGGAGGATGACTACAAGACATGATGCCCGATCTTCACAGAAGCCGAAGGACTCAATGCCACACCCATCCCTGGGGGTGGGGTGGGGGATTGAATATAATAGCCTCGGGAGAATTTTGATGCCATCCAAGCTAACACGAGTCAGCACTAATAACCAAAGCGACAAAACACCAGAGGGTTTCATATGTACAGCCAGTAGATGTGCTCTTTGCCAAAAACATCTTCAAGAGACACCCACGTTCACCAGTATTAGAACGAACAAGATACACCCGAAGGTGCGGGTAGGACCCAGAGAAGTAGGCCTACCATCCTTAACTGCCGAGCAAACCAGCTGGGAGCAATCCTGCACCACCCTTGGAAGCTTTTTGTGGGCGGCAAAAGCTCCAACCTAATTTACTCAACAGACTGCATTCAGTGTGACTTGTTTCTTACTCAGTCCTCTGAATTCCATGGGGAACATAGGGCCGCAACCACACTCTTCCAGCGGACACGGTTTTGGGAGATCTTCTTCAGCTCGGCCCACGTCTTTCCGGCGGCCATCACTTCCGCGTCGGTACTTCTTCGCCGTGTCTGTCTTGGTCTTCCCACTTTTCTTTGGCCCTGAGGGTTCCATTCAAGGGCTTGTCTTGTGATGTTGGATGGAGACTTTCTGAGGGTGTGGCCAATCCATCCCACTTCCGTTTTCTGATTTCTAATTCTATTGGAACTTGCTGGGTTTTGTTCCACAGTTCTGTGTTGGCATTAGCAAAAACAGTCAGTGTAAAGAGGTACAATGTGTCGCAGAAACGGTCCAGACCTTGTCCGGGTAGTTCTATGGCCATGGATCGAATATTCACACACACACACACACACACACACACACACACACACACACACACACACACACACACACACACACACACACACACACACACACACACACACACACACACACAAACGCGGAGGCTATAAGCAACATTATCTTGTCTTATCTTACACACAAACGCGCTCGCGCATGCGAGAGAGAGAGAGAGAGAGAGAGAGAGAGAGAGAGAGAGAGAGAGAGAGAGAGAGAAAGAGCGAGAGAGTCCGCATGTACACACGTAAGCAAACAGAGAGACAGACAGACAGACAGACAGACAGACAGAGAGAGAGAGTGCGCGCACGTACACATACAAGCAAACAGAGAGAGAGAGAGAGAGAGAGAGAAGAGAGAGAGAGAGAGAGAGAGAGAGAGAGAGAGAGAACTTACATCATTGCATTCGGACACACACACAGGGCGCCGGCAGGACTGGAATGATAATAACATGCAGCTGGGGAAGTTCAGCAGCCAGACATTTGGAGACTAGTGGACATGGTGAGGAGGATCTCCTTGTCACTGCAACTGAACTGATGAGACCGCTTGGTACCAGTCAGAGAAGAACAAGAGAAAGGTACTGGCTGCACAAGATCAAATGACGCCAATGGCCTCAAAGTCAGGGAATAGCTGAGTGTTGGGTACGATTCGGTTTGTCTACTTACAGACACAGACAGACAGACAGACAGACACACACACATACACACACATACACACACACACGCACACTCACGCGCACACACACACACACACACACACACACACACACACACACACACACACACACACACACACACACAGAGTATTACTCAACTGCAACATTTAAAAGTAATGTGCATGATCTTTTTGTTTTGTTTTGTTTTGTTTTTGGTCTGAAGTTGTGCCAACATTCTGCTTTCAAGTTGTTGTCCTTCAAGTGTTCGACAATGGTATCTCTAATAGCGGATCCCAATACTTTACGTACTATACAAGTTAAACTCACTGATATGTTATTTCCAGGATCTGCTTCACACCCACAAACAAACAAGCGAACGAAACGAACGAACAAACCCAGTCACAATGGCTTCTTGTCAGTCAATTCCAATACAACCAGATTATAAAGAATGGTTAAATTATTACATTTTTTAAAAAGGTGCAAGAAAAAGAAAGAAAAGCGCCAGTTAGAAGAAATATATGTTATATTTGTGAAACTATAGTGAAATCGAGGCAAAGGCCATTATCAAATTTCAATTCTTATGCCTTGCAAAAGTAATAGGAGACATCAATGGTTAGCGAATGGATACTTCTTTCCAGTTACACGTTTGTAGAATCACTTTCAATGTCGGCATGTATGTGTTGGGATAAGTGTACACATGCGCATTTCTCCGCATGCGCTCCTGCCTTTCTTTCCATATGTGTGTGCCGATGTGTGCGTGTATGTATGTGTGTTGGTTAAAAACTGGGCCTCCGAGAGATTGTGCTTTTCCTAATTTTGATGGTTTTGAGAAAAGTGGGCGTGACAATCAAGGTGTGCGACTAGGATCACTCAACCACTGTTTCGGTGTTTTAGACCAATCAGATTGTCTCTTACAACAAGCAATGACCTCAAAATATTTCCGCCATCTTAGCTCATCAGCCAGGAGACTTCGTCAAAAGTTGACAGGTTAGTTCATCACTACATCGTTACTGATGGATATTGATAAAACTGACGATTACTTGATGAGGTACGATTCGTGGCTAGAAGGATCTGTTCATTTGAATTGTTTGTAGTAAATATTTCCTGTTTACACGCCCTTTGTAGTAATTGAAGCAGATGTGTTGGTATGTCTGTCACCCACTCAGTATGTGCTATGCTTCCGTCCCCCAGTCGGTGTATAGGCCTACCTCCACACCACACTACCGTCGATCTTGTCGGTCACACAGTGACTGACTGAGTTTAGATCAGAAGTTCGATGTTTCATGTGTTAGTTATGACTCAAATGCCGAGTCAGCTCTCGACAGTGGGGTAAGGTGTTCAAGGTATAAATTTGATGGAAGACCATGGTCCAGTTGTGTTATGAAGACCGAGATTGAAGGTGAAAATCACTTGAAAGTATTTTTCGTATTTGACTGGAATTTGAGGAGGTGATCGGGGGAAGATCGAATCGACCCACTAAAACTGCAGAGTAATCGGGAACAGTGACTCAAGACTATGAAATCGTATCTTCAAATCAATAGCCACGTCGTCTCCATTGACTTTAAGTGACTCGGGTAAGTGTGACTACGAGTATGACTTGTGTTTCACAGTGTACATGAATCCCCCCCCCCTCATTTCCCCCCCCCCCCCTTCACCAACCCACACATACGTGCGCACTCATTCATGCGCTCACACAAACAGAAATACATGCTTGCATACATAGTCACACTCGGTGAACTTTACACACACACACACACACACACACACACACACACACACACACACACACCACACACACACACTCATGTGTACCTTCCACTGGTGTACACATACGTACTGAGAAGTTACAATTACTAGGCAAACCTCAATTTTAGATTTTGAAAGGTCTTGTTCAAATTTCACTTTTTCAGAGAGCTTCATTTATGCAAACATAAAGACTTACAGTAAAATAGTTGAAGTCCATGTCACCTTATGTACATTTGTAAGAACATTCAGGAAATGTTCTGAGGTTAATCAAGATCTTTAATAGAAAGCAAACAGGATAGAAACATCATGTTTAAAGACAAGTTAGTGTGTAAAAGATGGGGGCACACACACACACACACACACACACACACACACACACACACACACACACACACACACACACATACCAACATACACGTACGCACATACACAGTGACACAGGCACACACACACACACATGGACCCCCCCCCCCCCCCCACACACACACACACACACACACATACTAACACACACATACCAACACACACGTACGTACATACACAGTGACATAGGCACACACACACACACACATACACACACACGCATGCACACACACACACACACACACACACACACACACACACACACACACACACACACACACACACACACACAATCATTATCAAATTATAGTCTCAGACTCTCCCTCTGTGCTATGTGTGCCATTCATTGTTAATCAGTTTCTCATTCTCTGTCACGCCCCTTTGTGTCTGTGTCTAAGTGTGGATGTGGGCAGGGGCTCCAGTTTGTTGACCCTGAAAGGGCCTGCTATTGTCTGTCTCATCTGTGACAGTCATGCTTGTCATTAGCAGCTGTCAGGCTCGCCCTGGTCTGTCCGTTTCTCGGAAGTCTTTTGATGTGTCAGCCTGATCTGAAACCAAACTGTAAATATGAGTCATTAATTGTGACATTTATTTCACAAGCTAGCAGTGTGATGAGTTGAACAATGGATTCTATGATGTTGGAGATACCGTTTGATGCTGACTGTAAACAAAGTGTACAAATGCTACACACTTTCTTTTTTACTGCGGGTAGTAGAATGTTAGTTACTTGTGGACCTCGAGTGCAGTGATAACAATTTTGTGGGGTTGTGCTTTTTCTGTGCGTTATTCTGTGCGTTATTTTCTCTTTTTTTTTTTGGTGATGTTCAGGAAGCTGGCATCGGATATCAGCTCTTGTTCACTTCCGGCATCATGATGAATGCTGGGCAATACACGAGTTCAGCAAAACAAAATCAGAACATACAAACCCATCCTTTCATTGCAGATTGCATGATTACCGTTTCTTCCTCGATTGCATAATTACCTTTTCTTCATTGATTGCATAATTAGCTTTTCTTCGTTCATAGGCCAAACAAGCAGATCTAGAGAGTCAACTACATGTATTTGATTGCCAGAAAAATGAATGGGAAATATTCTTGTTGACAAAATTTTGTTGCCAATGTGTGTGTGTGTGTGTGTGTGTGTGTGTGTGTGTGTGTGTGTGTGTGTGTGTGAATCTGCTATTAGATAATCTCTGGAGCTTTCTAGGGAGTTCACGCTTCTGTATTAAATAATTATTTTGAAACAAAGCAACACAGTTTATCTTCTTCATTTGAACAAGAGCGACACAGTTTATTTTCTTCTTCTAGCTCCTTTCATCTTCATGAATGCTGAGTGAATATTCCTAACTCTGTCACTCTCAGCAGTTGATCACTGGATGGACACTTTTGTCTACACACTTTCTTTTTTACTGCCGGGTAGTAGAATGTTAGTTACTTGTGGACCTCGAGTGCAGTGATAACAATTTTTGTGGGGTTGTGCTTTTTCTGTGCGTTATTCTGTGCGTTATTTTCTCTTTTTTTTTTTTGGTGATGTTCAGGAAGCTGGCATCGGATATCAGCTCTTGTTCACTTCCGGCATCATGATGAATGCTGGGCAATACACGAGTTCAGCAAAACAAAATCAGAACATACAAACCCATCCTTTCATTGCAGATTGCATGATTACCGTTTCTTCCTCGATTGCATAATTACCTTTTCTTCATTGATTGCATAATTAGCTTTTCTTCGTTCATAGGCCAAACAAGCAGATCTAGAGAGTCAACTACATGTATTTGATTGCCAGAAAAATGAATGGGAAATATTCTTGTTGACAAAATTTTGTTGCCAATGTGTGTGTGTGTGTGTGTGTGTGTGTGTGTGTGTGTGTGTGTGTGTGTGTGTGTGTGTGTGTGAATCTGCTATTAGATAATCTCTGGAGCTTTCTAGGGAGTTCACGCTTCTGTATTAAAATAATTATTTTGAAACAAAGCAACACAGTTTATCTTCTTCATTTGAACAAGAGCGACACAGTTTATTTTCTTCTTCTAGCTCCTTTCATCTTCATGAATGCTGAGTGAATATTCCTAACTCTGTCACTCTCAGCAGTTGATCACTGGATGGACACTTTTGTCCTTTTTGACAACTACCGTACTAGTCCTTTTTTGTGTGTCAGAGTTGTCAGCTTGTTGACTCTTTATGAAATCTTGAAACAGTTTGAATCATGTCAAAGACAAATGACAGTATAAGAGATTTCAGCACAAGGGCTACTTGTGGATTCCTTGCCCTGGTCCATGAGTTGTAGTATTTTGGAAGCACAAGAGAATAACAAAAATAATGGTGATAAACGTTTCAGTCACTTTGATTGGCCACAACACAGCATGTCCTGTCTAAGGGCAGGTTCTGAGGTTTCCAGCCAGTGTTTGATATTCTGTCTGACCACTTAGTGGATGAGATCTCTGGTAATTTTGGCCTGGTCAGTAAGGAATAAGGATCAGTCCAGATGCCACTATTGCTCAAAGGTTGGTAAAATAGATTAAAATCAAATGATAAAACCGTGTAGTGATGAGAGTTTGCTCATAGTGTGTGAAACTGAAAGAAGTAAAAAAGTGTGATGTCCTTGGGTTTCTTCCACCCTGCTATCCGATACAGAATTCCAGAGAACAACAGAGCACAGTCTTGCCAAGTTGTCTACCTTCCACGCAAAGAATTCTGTTGATTTTCTCTCCAACGCTGTCTTCAGCCAACAACTTGCCCAGTGCAAGCAGGAGAGCAGAAACAAGTTCGTTATGAGCAGGTGTTAAAAAGGGATAGGGCACGCCATCCAAAAAGAGCAGGACAGCATCACTGTCCTGCCATCACTTGACACCAAGTGGAAAATATAAGAGAGGAAGACTCGAGAATATTGTGGTTACAAGCAGTAGAGAGTAAACTGAAGGCCTGAAATTCGTCTGGGGTCCAGTCCAGTAGAAAGTGCAAAACTAACTTGCCTGAAGGATTGTCATTGCTGCCCTTTATGCCCTCCTCATTCCCGAAGGAGAGACATGAGGGACAGCGTCAACCTTCTTCTCCATCGATGGCAGCCTGCTCTCAGCTGCTCGCAGAAGTTCTGGCAGCCTGAGGTTGGTCCATTCTTATCACGTTTTCCGACCAGCTCTTTCTCTGCAGGCCTCTGCGCCTTCCTTCTTAAAGCGTGCCGTGCAGGATTGTCTTTGCCAGTGAGTCATGTCATGTGATGTGGCCATGGCACATCAGTTTTCTCCTCTTGACCATAGCCAAGAGGGGTTCCTGTGATCCTGCCAGCGTGGTCACCTGCTCTCGGATGGAGTCGTCGGTTCTGTGCTCTGTCCTGGAGATGTGGAGCAGTCTTCTGTATGGCTTCATTGCAAAGGTCTGGATCTTTCTTTCCATCTCTGCCATCAAGGTCCAACTCTGTCATCCGTACAGGAAAATTCCCCGAGCACTACATGCTCAGGGCACACCCTTGTAAGGGGCAGGAGCAGGAGACTTGCTGGAGGCAAAACTGCTCTGACACACTGCATGTAAACAAGATGAGGGACATGAAGGAAACAAGGTCGCCATTTTGACACGGCCTGTTCTCCAATATTTGACTTTTATGAGGGGAGTGACTGCATAATCTTGAAGGCAACATTTGAAGTGCTTTAGGCGTTCTTGTGTCGTTTGTAAATGTTGATCTTTCAGCTTATTTGATTGTTGACCACTTTTTAATTAATTTCATGTTGGTCTCTTGGTCAGAGACTTATTCAGATCAATTTTGACAGAGTGGAGTGGACCATCTGTTTGTATTGTGACGATCTATTTTGGTGAGGTGGCAGGCACAGTCTGTGCATGTGTCTTGCCTGGATAATGGTGATTCTAAATGGTCACAAAGGAATGCTGTCATTATGGTCTGTCTTACAAATTGAACAAGAAGTAAAACATAGCAGGTCCCATTTGTTTTCTTATCATGATATGTTATACAAGATGATCAAAGATTTTGATCTTTTCTCAGTTGGTTTTATCACCCCCAAAACATTGTGACAAAAAGAACAGGATGGCGCATCCATATATGCATGCATACCTGTACGCATGCATATGTGCTCACATGCACACTCACATACACATTCATCTGTCTCCTAATCTCTCTTATACTGTTATTGTCATTTTTTTAAACTCTCTCGCCCCCCCCCCCTTTCTCTCTCTCTCTCTCCTTTTTTTTAAAAAGTGGACAAAGACATCTATCAGCACCATCTCTATCTCCCTCTCCATTTGAAGACTTGTTTTTCTGGATTTTTTTTTTTTTTAAATGGAGAAGCCTGTGGTGCAGTTGTGTGTTCTGCACCTTTTGCATTTCAATCAACCTAGACTACACAATCCTTGAATGTTTGAGACAGTGGCACAGCTGCTAGCCCTCCAAAAGTTTTCTGGAATGCCTCTGATTTAGAAATGATTCCCAAAATGCCAAATGTAATGAAAGAATTCTAGAATCTGAGAATTTTTTTAAAATAGAAAATGGGGCCTGGAGGGTGGGAAAGGGGGCATTTTTTTAAATAGGGTGATCAAGTGTTGCAAAACAAATCCAAAATAATGTTTTCTTGATATTTGCAAGTACATGTGTAGAAAATATATTGGTTTAAATTTTCACATTTGTAAACTGAAACATAAGGGTTCAGGTCAAAAGTGGAACTGCTTCCTCTTTACTTTAACCCACCCCCTTCATCCCCTGGTTCCCGAATGTTTACTCTAGAACACTAGAAGAGAACACTAGAAGATAGGCAGTTATGCAGTCAGTTTATTGATATGACATTTTGTTTGTTTGCTTGTGTATTGGTTTTTCAAAATGATCAGAAAATTTCATCATAATAATAATAATGAATGGTAAAAAAAAAAGTTTCAATGTTCAGCGTCGCTGAACTTTTTCAGTACAGCTTGTCTGGTGCTTCTTTTCTCTCTGGTAACTGTAGACTTGAAAATTGATCATGGTGTGCTGGTGTCGTTGTTGGCTGGGATTGTTGTATGGTGGGAACTCCTGAGGTGGTTGAAAAGAGATAAAGGTTTTAAAAACTGATGACCATGGCGTAGCTGCTGCCAAATGCCTGGTGTACATGCCTGGAAGATTGGCAGCGCCGATGCCTCAAGAGGTGCTGCCGGAATCCTGCCTGGTGTACGCTGGCACTTCTGCGGAAGCATGCAGGGTGCGCACACCCGAAACAGCTAGCCGGAGTTATTTGCCCCTGTCGACTGTCTCGGCCGTTGACAGCTTTGGGAGGATCTTGCAGCTTCATCAAGTTCTTCTCTAGTCCTGGTGGAGTCTTTTGAGTTGTTGGCTCGCTGGTCAGATGATGCTTGTAGCTTTCACCGGCTGCTTCTGATGGGGGGTATCATGCAGCCCTTTATAGGCAGAATCGTAGAGCGCCTTTCAGTGCTTCTTCTATCAGCCGTACCGAAAGCGAGGTCGCTCATATGCTTTGTCTCGTTATATCAGTGACGATGACCTGAGGTACAAATCACAGCATACTTGTTGCCATGATTTGCTTGATCGTTTTGACCCATGAACTACTTCCCCTACTTGACTGGTATTACCTTATGTAAAAAAATAAACAGTTACTTCGTTCCCTCTTGAATATTCGGGTACAGAAATAAGCCAGTGAATAAGGAACTTGAATGTACATCTTAGCTGTGACATAAATCTCATTGTCTACATCGGATGTTTTTGTTTGTTGTTGTTAATTATGCAGTTATTCCATTTTCGTTCTGTCTAGATGTAGTTATTCCATGACACACGCAGAGTAAAACTTCGTCACACACACACACACACATACACACACACACACACACATTGACTTATATTTTCACAAGAATGTGACACAGACTGATGAACACACACACACACACACACACACACACACACACACACACACACACACACACACACACACACACACAGAGTTTGGGAGGTTATGGAATGCGTTAGATCCAGTTTGTCACTGTAATGTCAGAAGAATGCTCATTTGGGATTGCGATCACACTTGCAACCGAATTCTTCATTTGACAGTCAGCAAATACCTTACAGCTAGTTCGTTGGAAGCTACTGCTCTTTCAAGCTTGCTTACATACTGTGCTTATATTCCTTCGTTCAGCCAGACATCAGACATCAGGTGCCTTCCATAGAACTTTTCAGAAGTTAATGATGATACCACTGAAGCTTTGATCCTCTCTGGTTCTGCTTTACAGCCACTCCCTGGCATCTTCCATTACTGTTGGCTGATTATTGTTTAACATTGCAAGAATCCTTAGCGTCTTCATAGACTCTCTAGAAAACAACAGATTATGAACATCTGTAAAATCTACTACAATCAGTTGAAAAGTGAGGCAACTGCAGGCGGAAATCTAAACTGAATCGGATGAAGATCAGTGATTGCGCCTTCATTTGTGTTGTCCTGAGTGTTGTGTATCTTGCCTGAAGAAGACCTAAGAGGTTGAAACGCGTTGTGTTTTGTCTTGTGATTCACTTGTGAACGTTTATTTTGGCGGAGCTTCAGCAATAATGTTTCAAATCTGCTACAATTAGCTTGAGAGGATAGGCTCCGTGTTGAACTTCCTCTCTCAGGATGTCACCAAAACACTTGTTAACTTCCCACATTCTCTCAAAGCTAGATGATTGTCATTTTGTTCAAGCTGGTTGTCCAGTCTTTACTCCTCGTCCACTGTAGGAGGTCCAATGCTTAGTTGGTGGCCGTATCTTCAAGGCTCGGCGTCGTCAACACTGTACTCTTTTATTGATGAAGCGCCACTGCCTGGCTGGTCAATGCAAGAATGAACTACAGGATACCCTGAATCTGATACGCCGTCGTCCCTGGCACTGTCCCTGCTTATCCCTCTGATCTGGTCACAGTGCACGTCTGCTGACTCACCACTTCTTTGTCAGCAAAACCGCTTCAGATGTCAAATCTCATGTATGTTTCCCAGCTCAAGACATACCTTCTGTTCAAATATTCGACCGTTCCACTTTGGTTGTCTTGTTCAAATCCAGGCTTGAAACTTGTCTCTTCACACTGTACTTTGAAGTCCAGAATCTTCCAAGTGTTTTGTAGCTTGTTATTGGGGCTGTGTTGTATGAATATGAATACGGACTGTGAGTGTGTGTGTGTGTGTGTGTGTGTGTGTGTGTGTGTGTGTGTGTGTGTGTGTGTGGTATGTGAGAGAGAATATATGTTTGTAAGTGCTTACATCCATAGGTAAAAGCAGTTATTATTGTTATTACTGCTAGTAACTTTTTATGGGAATTTGTGATTAGCAGCATACTTTGGTTGATTTTGATTACTAGCATACTGATGCATTGAAAAGGAAGAAAAGAGAAATGGAAGCTCCCTCTAAATTTTGATTGAAATGGGAGCGTGTAGGTTATGTGGAAATTCAGGGTTTTGATTAACAATTATGGCTCCTCTCTGCCAAAAGAAAATAAGCTGGATTTCTGTCTATGACAACCAGTCCAGCTTTCACAGAGGTCAGCCGATTGCAATCTTCACACCATCAGACACAGAAAATCAGGGCTGAAATTGAACAGTTGACAAGTTGCCAGTGATCCCTCCAAATTCCGTCGGACAAATTCAGTTAATGGTTCCTGTCACCCAAGTCATGTGAAAAAACTGTTGGGCCACCTCAGCTTCCCAGGCTCGCTCCTGACTGGCTGCTTCGTGTGGCTGGCAGAGTCGTAGCCCTAGGAAACGCTGTTCACTATTTGGAGCGTAGGCTTATGATTAATACTAAGAGGGCGAAGCCTCCCAGAGTTTTCTTCCTTGCAAAGGTCTTGGGATGTAGTGCACTGGCGTCAGAGTACAGCCTTCTAGAAAGAAGCGAAGGAGCAGTTGGCAAACGTGCAGTGTTTCTTAAGACAGCTGTCCCCAGACAGGAACACTGGATGAAGAATGTCCAGACAAAACTACTCTTCCACGTAAATGTTGTGTGGAAAGGGAGAAGGAAGAAGATGAGATGAAATGGCTGTGGAGTTTGTGACTGAAAAAAAAGCCAGAAGGAAAGAGATTAGTGTCACATGAAAAATGGACGTCACCTGCCAGTCAGAAAAAAAGTCATGAATATGATTCTCAGTGAACCAGATGCTTTATTGTTAAAGGCTTATGGATGAAAGTAGTAAAGAAAGGAGGGAAATTTTGCGCTTACTGTGAAACAGTTAGCATGTGTAAACCTCCCCTTGTTCCTACTGTAAAGAAACGCACAAGGGGAGATCGGGTTCGGGAGAAAGTTGGACTAGGTTCATCTAATCAAGACAAAAGAGTCAGGCCCAGTGAAAATTTTCTTTCTTTTAATTTGGTCTATAGCTTTTTCTTCATAAAAAAGGGCTGGTGAAAATGCCCAACAAAAGGAAAAGAAAAAAGTACAAGTAAAGGGAAAAATAAAGGAAAAGTAAAGGTAGAAGTAACGACAAAGGGGAAAAGAAAAAGGAAAAGGGCTCTAGCAACCGTGGCCTGTCAATGAAAATGCAAACGAACGTAAACCACAAATGCATCTTACACCATTGCATAGTTCACATACATCCGAATCATTTCATAAGTCCTTCCACGTGACAGAAAAACATCATTTAGCAAAATTACGAAGCTAGGTCAGTCTCAGGGATAAGGTATTCCCCATTCTGACTGCGAGCCAGAGCATATCATTCAGGAGACACATAATCAGGAATGCGCTATACTATGGTATTCGGAATCATAGGTCCAACCACTATAGCTCTTTTAGTCTCTTGCATTGGATTTGCACAGAGGTTATCAACAATGATAACCTATCCAAACAAGAACTAACCGAGTGACACAACGACCACTCTGAAACCAGGGTGAACCTACCCTCAAGACACGGTTCGACCCTGTGCTGCCCTAAGTCAGAACAGCAACTGCCAATTATGTGGGATTCACATCCCTAACACAATTATTCCACCTCATTCCATGTGTTCCATCATAACTGCTCATCCTTCGTTTCTATAATTAAGCAACATGGGACAACAGACTTCATCCCCAAATTACAAACAGTCCAAGGAATCGACTGTGAACATAATCAAGCGCAACACTTCGACTCATGAAATGAAAAACATGAAACAGCAACAACAAAATATGCCAGTTTCAGTCGGCATTAAAGGCAAACAGCCTATATAGGCAACAAGCCTGTAACCTTCATCACGCATATAAGGGAGACAGATACATAGAGCCGGTATGGCAACATGTTCTTCAAAAAAGAAATATACTTAGTAGAGAGAGAGAGAGAGATGGCTTATCGCTCCGGTCAAAAAGCAATGCAAATCATCTTTTACCATAGCCCATAAGTCAATAACACATCACAATATGGTTTCACCGGCCATCATTTAACGACTCCTGTCTCAACTGCTCAATTATAAAATTCTACAAACACCACTAATAGTCTGTCTACTACATCACTACAACTACATCACTACATTATTTGCTTATTCACTTATTACTTAACAATTTACAATAAACATAATACTGGTAAGGACTCCATAACTTCTGTATTTTATCTCATTTATTTATATTTTTATTGTCACAGAACTGAATCCTTAACTGAATTTCTATCCTGCAATTAAGTAGGTCTTTCCTTCAATTGTGAACTCGACTTCTAAAACAATTTCAAAATCTTAGTGCTCAATAAGACCTATAGAAAACCCAAAGGGTCAAGAACACAAAGCATGGAACAATCAAATCTCATTTCATGATAACAATGCGCACATAGCAAAACACAAAGTACATAGTACTTAGATGCACGGCCAGAATACAGAAATGGAAAAAATGCATCAACTTACATTTCTGGTGCCGTCAGAACACCATCACCACATTTCACAGACTAAGGTGTCATCCTCTCCGTTTGAGATTTGGGGCCTGACTGAATAACTCCGTAACTTCAAGAGCACCCACGCTTCCCCTAGCGTCACCTAGGGACGCCATCTGTCAGATCCCTACGCCTCATGAATATTTATAAGGGTCTTACATGTTTAACTGCAACTATTAACTACAAACTTCATATCACCTACATGTCCCTCTAACCTAAGCATACAACATCTTCTCAAACATTGCGTGATCCTAAGTTTCACCAGTTTGAAATAAGAAAATAATTATCAGAACTATTTCCTTAAAATCTCCAGGATGACCAACAACCTACATAGTAAGCCCATCCCACACTACTGGTCTTCCTCTTACATAATGGGGCTGGCACCCCCACAAACTTTCCCCGGTCTCTTCCCCGGTCTACTCGAGAGTATTCCCTCTTTGGCATTTCCGGCCCTTCGCCGGTCAGTGCCTACAAAGGGATTCCTCCTTAGATCGCCACACCACTGGGCGAACTCATCGGGGGGTCATCAGACTACCTCCCTTGGTTAATCTAAACATCAACCATGGCACTCCTCAGTGGAAGCACACAAGAATCTCTGGTCTCCTTAGATCGCCACACAACTGGGCGAACTCATCCGGGGTCATCAGACTACCTCCCTCAGTTAATCTAAACATCAGCCATGGCACTCCTCAGTGGAAGCACACATGAATCTCTGGTACACCATAGGTGGTGTACACATGCACAAAATTAATTGAATCCTTACACATATGCAGACGATTCAAACGCAACTAAGAAAAATCCTTCTTAGTTTTAATTACAACAGTTTGGGTAGTTTTCTTATCTGCATATGTGTTAGGTGAATCAGAGCCAGAAACATTGTTAATTTGGAGTTGTGAGCGGAAATGACATTCCATGTTTCTTACACTGTTTATGTCGTGCCACCTCTCGCAAGATTTTCTTTTGAATATTAGTATTTTGAAGAGGTGTACATTCTGAGTGTGTGAGAAAGAAGTTGACATTAACATGCTGGTTTCAGCTCACAAAGATTGGTAGAGTAGGACTAGAAGTACTGTTTAAAGTGAGTACCCTAGTAATACTAATTGTACATTTTTTGTTAATGTGTATCAGTGTGTGTGTGTACCCGTGCACGCAGGCATGCGCATGTGATGTGTGTGCATGCATGCTTGCGTGCGTGCAAGTGCACATGGGCATATAATGATATATGCATGCATGTATGTGTTTGTGTGTGTATGTGCGCGCGCCTGTGTGTGTGTTGATATGTTTAATTTGTAGCCATGATATGCTTTCAGTCAGTGTCAATGCCAGTAGCCACCCCAAATCTTCACACAGAGATGTTTAATTTCATCTACACCTGCGAATGTGGGTGGAGAAAGCCGGCAACACTGTGGATAGATTTAAAACTCTGTTCAGTTCTGTTCTTTTCAAGTGGAAATCTTCCCGAAAGAAAAAAGCTGGTGTTGTGTGAAGGTTGTATGGTGGACGACTGCGGGTGGTGGGTGTTGAAGAGAGCAGCTTGGGTGTGGTGTAGGGCACAGGGAGATAACTTGTACTGGCAGCTTGTTGCACCCATCAACGGCCTGTATGCAGGCACAATTATTTACCTAGATTGTGGATTCAACACTTACAGCAAACTGCTGGTGTGAATTCACGTCACATATTTTTTTTTCTTTTCTGAACAATGAATTGAATACAGTTTAAATAGGATGACTCATCTATCTCACTGTGGGTGCCTACATACATGAACACGCACATAAATATATGCAAGTATGTGTGTGTTAGAGAGAAAGATAGAGAGAGAGAGAGAGAGAGAGAGAGAACGCGCACACGCATGCATGCACGCACGTGCATGCATGTGTGCATGTGCGTGCGTGCATGTGTGTGTGTGTGTGAAGTAAAAATATCTTAAGAATTATGATAAGAAGGTGAGAGAGGAGATCTTGAGTACTTACATCTAGGGCTGCCAATAGAACATTGCCATTTCTTCGCTTGAAAGTCTGTTGATGATGTGTCAGATCCATCTCAAAGCAGAGAGTACTCATACTTTTTTTTACTCAGAAAACCAGGGGATAATCATAAGTGGAGCAAGAATTTTTGAGAGTACAAATTAAAATGAAATCAGCTGGGTTTGTTTGTTTTATTTGGATAAATTTCAAACTGTTTTAAATGTGATGGGGTAGCGTAAAAGTTGACTACACCCTCTCTCTTACTAGTGGTGATAGGAGCAACTTCGCAGTACTGGTACACTGAAAATAATGTTTGTTTTTCGAGATTGTCAAAGATACTCAGAAATGGCCTACAATGTAATTTTCCTCGTGTTGCTTGCGTGCTGAGAGTGCTTGTGCTCCAGACAGACAGAATTGGAACAGGGATACGCAGGAAATGATGCAGGTTCAGTGCAGAGACTGATGGGAGATTCAGGTGAACCTTTATGCCCACGGCTTTACTCTGGGTAGGTTTTTGAAACAAGATAAACAGAAAACATAGCATGAGACATGAAAGCTGGCTGGGTGTTGGCCTCTTTCCTGTAGTTTCCAGCTAGGGCCTTGCCATTGATAAAGTCACTGTGGGAACTTATGGCGTTCACTATCTACTGGCATTCAGTTGCAGTGTCCGTAGGTTGGAAGCAGGCTGCCAGGGAAGAGAGGAAGGTTGTCTCTCTGATGTGGGGATGGTGACACAAAGAAGATTGGCCTGCTGGTTTTTATTTGGCTGCCTGCCTGGGGCAGTCTGATGGCTTTGGATGGTTTTACCATTGTAGAAGATCTGCTGTGCACTCCTAAGTCATCCACTCCATCCAGTAAACCCTGCTTCCCTGTTCTTGGCGTCACAAGTGTTCCACACGGTGATTTGTGCCTTCCTGCCATATAAACACATCATTGCTGAAGCTTCTGGTTGCATAGTATGTCCTGTGGCAGTGCTGACTGGGTATACGATCTCCTTGAGCGCTTGGTTGTGTCATCATGCATACATACCTTCCACAGGTTAGGTTTGCTTTTGCATGAACTCGGACATATTCCACTGTTTGTTTCCCTCGACAAGAGTGGACACGCAGGGTCATCTAGTTTGTTTACCCCATTTTACTAGGTTTTTGAAATCAAGGCAAGTGGTCATGTGCACGTCTGATGATGAAGCTGATCCTACGAGAGTCATGCCATATTGAATTCGAGTGTAGACATTTTTAGAGTGCGTTTTCCATGCAGCACATCGCTCCAGTGGGCCTTGCTGTACTGCTTTCTGAATTCTCCTGCATTCTCTTCTTTCTTCATCTCCTGTGTTGCCATGTCTCGCTTTGCTTTCCCTTTTTGCTGTTGCTTCATATCGGTAGATTCCAGTCCCCGTTTGGTGGTTTGCGTGTTCTCAGTTATTTTCCCTGATCTTGAGGTTTTCCTTTGCCATTTCCACCGCTTTCTGTACTGCCCATTCTCTGCCGGTGTTTTCTTCCATTGTGTTGGATTGACCTCAATAGTCCTGTCTCATGAGTCTTCTCACGCATGGTCAGACACCTTGCTTTGCCCACGTTATACTCCTCGAGTCAGACAGGGAAACTGGCATAGCAGTGGGCAGTACAGTATCTCCGTTACTATTCCTGTTGGCAGTGGAGGTCATGTTGAAGGCAGCCATGAGCTGTACTGGTTCAACAAATGTCAGGAAGGCATGTCAAACGCCCGCTCTAAAAGCCTTGATGGAAGACAGTTGATACAATGGGTCCTTGCAGCCAAGGAAGTTGAAACTCGTTTCAAAGTCAGAGTGTGGCTGCCCATGTGGCGGGGTAATCAAAAACGGTCACGCACGTATGTTCTCATCCCCAGCTGATGCATTTGTACCATAGTGTTTAAGTACTTCGGCTGTTTTGGATGATCCCTGGAGTCTTTTAGCCAGGGTACGACAACAACAACAACAACCAACAACTAAACTCATAAAATACAGAAGCAAATGGACACTTGCAACTTCCTGATCGGCATGAATGTCCGTGGCTCTGTGATTGAAATCCTGGCCTTGATTTTCCAGCATCTTCTGCTGGTACAGGTGGCTGATTTTCATTCAGCGTAGTCAAATGTCCCTTTTACGTCCTGAGTCTTCTATGTTGCACAGTGGAGAATCTCCTTCCACAGACACATGGGCATTCCACTGTGGCTTTCCTGTGGTGATCAGATTGGTGGTGATGGATTCACCGTTCTTTTCATTTCAGCTCAATTCTGGAGCCGTCTTTTGGTTTTGGGTATTGCTTTGCATAAATTTTTCGGCAATAGCAAAGATGAGAATGATAGGAATGCATGCTTGCATGCACATATGCACATGGGCACACACACACATGGGCATGCACTCACACACACACGTACACACTACACACACACACACACACACACACACACACACACATCACACTTATATACACATACACACTCAAAAGACAAACTCACTTGAAAACACATGCACACTTTCCCAGTCACACTCGAACTCTCGTAACAGGTGCGGGAACAGTGAAAGGTGACTGGAAGTTTTTTGGTTTTTTTTAATGATTTTTTTTTTTTTTTGCAAATTGCAATGCATACATACATACACATATACTGACGCATACGTCTGTAATGCAGCATTTAGGTTGATTGAATTTAGAGCAAAAGGGATATTTGGAAACTTGCTTCACTTGTTCCTCTGTTTAAGCTTCATGTTCATGTTAGTATTTTTTAAAAATCGGTACCAATGTAAAAAAAAACAATGTTTTTGAATATCTTTTATTGGTAGGGATGGAAGGAGAGAGAGAGAGAGAGAGAAGTAGAAGTTTGAAAAGAGTAGAGTCAGTTTAGATCTTGTATAGGTGAACGAGCTAGTGAGGACAAATATATGGAGGGTCTACTGATTGCCAGTGAATTGGCCTTGACACCAGTAAATTGGCCTTGACGCCAGTAAATTGGCCTTGACGCCAGTAAATTAGCCTTGACGCCAGTAAATTGGCCTTGACGGTGGATTGGAAGCAGTACCATTAACCTCATCAATGTTCTCATTATTATTCACTGGGAGAGACTGGTCGTGGGCGTTTCAAACCTTGAAGGTTTCCCTGCAAGGTGACTTTTTACCACTACCATTTGTACCATTGTAGTGATTCCCCTGCAAGGTGACTTTTTACCACTACCATTTGTACCATTGTAGTGATTCCCCTGCAAGGTGACTTTTTACCACTACCATTTGTACCATTGTAGTGATTCCCCTGCAAGGTGACTTTTTACCACTACCATTTGTACCATTGTAGTGATTCCCCTGCAAGGTGACTTTTTACCACTACCATTTGTACCATTGTAGTGATCATCTCACAGTATTGAAAGCATGAGTCCCCCGAAGTTGGAGTGTGGCTGCCCATGTGGCAGGGGTAATAAAAACCGGTCACACACGTAATGTTCTCATCCCCAGCTGATGGATTTGTACCATAGTGTTCAAGTACTTCAAGAACCAAACTCCGCATCTTCAACTCCAATGTGAAATCAGTTCTGCTCTACGGATGCGAGACGTGGCGAACAACACAGACGATGCAACAAAAGATTCAGACATTCTTCAACACCTGTCTGAGGCGCATCTTCAAAATCCGATGGCAGGACAAGGTCCGAAACGAAGATCTGTGGGAGCGTGCGGGACAGGAACCAGTGGCCAAACAGATACTGCGAAGGAAGTGGGGCTGGATCGGACACACCCTCAGCACCACACGCCAAGCCCTGACCTGGAACCCGCAGGGAAAGAGAAAGAGAGGCCGGCCTCGCAACAGCTGGAGACGAGACACTGAGGCGGAGTTGAAACAACAAGGGACAAACTGGACTGGAATGACCAGAACAGCCCAGAACAGAGTGCGATGGCGAAGAGTCGTTGATGGCCTATGCTCCACCGGGAGCGACGGGCATAAATGATGAAATGTTCAAGTACTTCGGCTGTTCAGCTGATCCCTGGAGTCTTTTAGCCAGGGTATGACAACAACAACAACAACCCTAGCTGATGCATTTGTACCATAGTGTTCAAGTACTTTGGCTGTTCAGCTGATCCCTGGAGTCTTTTAGCCAGGGTATGACAACAACAACAACAACAACAACAACAACAACATCCCTAGCTGATGCATTTGTACCATAGTGTTCAAGTACTTTGGCTGTTCAGCTGATCCCTGGAGTCTTTTAGCCAGGTATGACAACAACAACAACAACAACAAAGCATGAGAACTTAAGCTTGAACATTAAAAAACAACTGTGTGAAACTGTGAAGTTGGACGTTCTCAGCAGGAAAAAGAGAAGAGAAGAAAATGCACTCAATTACATCATGATAACCGATGAATTGAGATCATGACATTATGATGGAGAAAGAAGGAAATTCACAAGCGTGTAGTTTCTGATTATATCCAGTGTGCAGACGAATTGACAACACACGGCAGCGGAGACCCAAAACGAAGACTGCTTAGTTTACACACAAAGTAAAAAAAACAAAACAAAAAAAAAACAATGGAAAGAAAGACTTTGATGATTTTTAAAAAAAGATTATTTCAAAGAGTTAGATGTGAAGTAAAAAACACTGGACGCTTTGAAAGTACATGATTTAAAAACAATTGTTTGGTAGGAGCTGGGCTTAAGTGTAAAACAGAACACTGGAAGGACAAATTTCCAAACAGCAAAGAGTGCCAGTGATCCCACGCTTTAGAATATATGTACACACCACAAACGGAAGAGAGAAAAAAAGAGCCTTGACCTGTGTGAGCACAATAACAACAGTGATAGTAGTCCCAGATGTGGAAGTAGAAGCCTCTGATTTGCATTTATGTCACCGATTAGCTTCAGGTGTACACACACATGGGGGGTTAAAGGGGGGGGGGAGGGGGGGGGGGGCTAGAAGGGGAAGGCGAGAAAACAAATAATCATGGGGGTGGTGGCATGGGGTAGAGAATGGAATTTGCTTCTAGGTCAGCCCTGCTGTATCCAAACCAGGGGAAAGGCAAGAGGGGTGTAGTACAGGGGAGCAGTGGGGCGACATGAAAGGCCTATTGTTAGAGCTCAGTGAAGGGGAGAGGTATGCCAAGATTGTGGGGTGGGGAAGGACCCGGAGAGACCAGCCAGGGGAGGGTGGGATGGAGGGGTGGTGGGGAGGGTTTAGGGCTGTGGACATGGGGGGGGGGGGGGGGGGGGGGGAAGGGGGTAGTGGTGGTCTCTCTCTTCTGCCCCCAGCTCCTACTCCCCTCCTCTCTCTTTTTTCCCTTTCCTTTCCCGGCAACTTTTATTGGAAGTAATGCTCTTTTAGTTTTTTATTTGTGGGTGAAGGCGTGTAACCTTTTGTGAGCAGGTTGACGGAAAAGAGGGTGGTAGTGTACAAGTGTTGTGAGAATGTGTGTGTGTGTGTGTTACTGAGTGTGTGTGTTTGTGTGTGTGTTTGAGAGAGAGAGAGGGGACGGAGATTTTGAAAGTCGGAGAGAGAAGGTTGCCTGGTCTATTACAGTATTAGGAATATGTTGTTTATTATGTTTTTTAGGGGGTGATGATAGTGGTGGTGCAGAGGGGCAAAGGGTGAGAAGGGGAAGTTTGGGGGGGGGGGGGGGTGTTCAGATCACACAGTATCAACAGACAGTAAATTAATGGACACACAAGACATGCAGAGTGAACAAAATGTGTCTTCTGGCAGTTTGCTCTCTCTCTCTCTCGCTCGCTCTCTGGCTCTCTCGCTCTGTGTGTATGTGTGTGTGTGTGTGTGTGTGTGTGTGTGTGTGTGTGTGTGTATGTGTGTGTGAAGCAAATGCTGTTGTGTAACATTTTAAGAAATGAGTTGGGGGATTATGCTAAATGTCCCTTTTATATTAAAATGTTGTCTTTTATATTGGAGATTAACGGATAACATTTCATGAACCATCCATTCCAGAAAACCAGTCTTAGTTCACATGTGGGCTGGTTGTCATCGTCATTATCATTTGTAGATGTAGCTTACATTCTTGTTGCTTACCACTTAACTTCCTTGGTTTTTTGTGGGTTTTTTTTAATGCAGTTTTGGAACTGAAAGTAACATTCCCAGGGCATAGTATCGTTCATCCAGATGTGTCCAACTGGCACTGTTTTGTTCTGTAGGGCGTGTTGTCTTTGGTTCCACTCACTCAGTGTTTCTTCATGTGCACAGGTTTTGGTTTTGTGCGTTTGCTGTTGACACAAAAGATTAACATTTCTGAAGCGTGCAGTTGGTCAGTCGGCTGTGCTGTAAACAACACGAACTGAAAAATCGGTCACCCAGAATTGTTTTTTCATAAGTCCAACTGGTTTCAGTCCCCCCCTCCTCCCACCCCCCTCCCCCAACCTCTCATTCAGCAGCACCAAGGGCGTTTTCCCACTCAGACAGGTTTTGGGTTTTGGGGGGGGGGGGGGGGGGGGGGGGGGGGGGGGGGGGGGGGGGGCTGACACACGTATGTGTGTGTGTGTAAGGGTGATCCAGCTGGTATGCGTCTCTCAGCCAGGGGTATAAAGGTAAAGCGGAGAGGACTGAGTGTAGAATGTCAGGTGGAGGGGCGAAGGTGGACCCAGCTTTGTCTTGTAGTCAGCAGTCCTACAGGAGTGGCTGACATATCTTGTCCTGTCCTGGCGATGGAGTTTCATGACCTTGCCCGCCACCACCCTTGCCGCCACCACCCTTGCCGCCTGTCTGGTGCTCCCAGTAGCATTTTTAGATGGGATCAACATGGGTCGTATATCTCTGTCTGTCTTGCAAAGAAAGTTTGTGAATAAAAAAAGAAAAAGCGCTGCAGTTAGAGAATTCTTTTTCAGAGTATCAAAATACTTAAGATTTCTATGTTAACACACCTGTCTACAAATGCAAGAGGAGTAAGAATAACTTTGTTGTCTCCAAAGAGTTTGGGGAGGAGGGGGGGGGGGGGGGAGAAGGCACTGTAATTAGAGAATTCTTTTTAGAGAGTATCAGAATACTTGAGATTTCTATGTGAAACACCTGTCTACAAATTCAGTAGGAGTAAGAATAACTTTGTCATCTCCAAAGAGAATTTGAGACAAACGTAACACTGGACTGAATAATAAAACATTCAAACGAACTGTAAGCGTATTTCTGAAACATTAATCACGGATCTTGCATTGCACATTCAGTATGATTACCACAACACATCATATTATCGATTTGACTAAGTAGAATGATTATTAGATTCAAATCAAGGGGTAGATATTTAGCATAAAGCGGATATCTGTTGCACACACATACACATTCACAGTCACAGTCACACTCTCACATATATACACATACATGTTTGCACTTTTGCTAAATGATTAAGCATACCACACACACACACACACACACATACGCACGCACATACGCACGCACGCATGCACGCACGCACACATGCACACGCACACATGCGCATGCACACATTTGTCAGTCCATCTATCTGTCTACCTATCTTTCTGTCTTTATCTACTTTATCTATCAATCTGGGTGTCTGTCTATCTACCCACCTGTCTATGTGTCTATACTGAACAGTGAAGGCTTCCATGATAAAACACTTTGTTATCAAGTAGTTAAGAACTAGGCTTAAGAGTGTGGTTGCGGCCCTGTGTTCCCTCAGGGAATTCAGAGGACTAAGAAGAAGAAGAAGAAGGCTTAAAATACGTCCTCACATATTGGACCAGAGGTATGACATGACGGAAAATGTAAAAAACGTGAAAGTGGAACACATATAGTTTTTAAGACTGGCAGAAAAGTACAAAAAAAAAAAAAAAAGAAGAAGAAGAAAAAAGACGATGCATTTTGATAAGCTGCATTTGGCCAGTGTGCAAGTGTTCCTTCCGTAAAGGATGAGCCAGGTCGTATCAACTGATTTGACCCCTTCCAGGTGGTGGTACGCAAAACGGCGGACCTCTTTCTTCTACTGCCACTACTGTAGGGTCAAGACTTCCTCTCAGTTTATGGCTACTTCTTGTGATGGATTGCCACATGTCAGTATTTGCTGCCCAGCATGTCATGTTGCAGCGGTTTCTCCACAGGCCACGTCACTGGTGTTAACATATGGATACCAGTGCTTCAGGCCTTTGAAATCTCTCAATGAAATCTCATTACTTTCTGCCTCCTTCTTCTGCGTACACAGGCTGATACTCCTGCAGAGACTCCCTGTATAGACAGGCAAGTATTCATCCCATCTACCCAATAAAGGGAGTGGGGTTTTGTGTGTATGACTGTTTTTTTTATCCTGCCATTAAGGCAGCCATACTCCATCTTCTGGGAAACTTTTTGCCTTCGAAGTTTGAAGATTTTTTTTGGGGTGGGAGGGGGAACATGCTTTTCTTTGACTCTACGAGATTTTACAGAATTCAGCTACTCCTCGCTGTTTTTAAGACGCGTTGATACGGCTGTTCATCATTGGGAGGACCATCAGTGTGTGTGTGTGTGTGTGAATAGATCATGAACTAGTGAAGAGGTCCGAGTTCGTTGCTGAAAATGTTCTGATCCACACAGGTCGTTATTCTGAGATGACCCCCGCTGATGAATTCTTGAGCAATTCCCTTTTCTTTTCTTTTTTCTTTCTTTTTTTTTTTTCCTCAAGGAAGAAAAGAAGTGATTGTCATGTGCTGGAAAGTACTGCGCTCTGAACAACAGTGTTTCACTGAAAGTGGAGTGCGGAGAGAAGCATTGAGAAATGTTATCATCCAGGGGAGATTATGGCTCAGTCTCAAAGGGAGGTGACTGCAGGTGGAAAGAGAAACAGATTGGAAGAACAATTCCCAGTGAGTCTGCCCAAAACAAGGTCAAGCAAGGTACAAGACAAACTTGTTTTGTGAACTTTTTTGGTCCTTGGTTTTTTTGGTAGACTCGCCAAAAGAATTATTCTTAAAATGTCGTATTAACTGTTTAAGAGTGCCTAGTTAATCATCGATGCATAAACTGTATTTTCATAAACAGTGACGCTGACAGCACCAACCAACAAATGAACGCAGTCACACACAGTGACACACACACACACACACACACACACCACACACACACACACACACACACACACACACACACACAACACACACACACACACACACAACACATGCTCACTCACACACACAGTGACAGGTGTGGTGTGTTGACATCAAGCTATGGTAATAGAGGTTGAATCAGTCGGAAGCATGTCAGTTGTGTGACTATGATGGCAGGTCTTTGACAACAGGCTACGGTGATACAGATGGACTGTTTAGGAAGCATCAGAGTTGTGTGACTAGGACAGGTGTGTTGAGGTCAAGGGCGTTACAGGTCTGTTCAGCAGCAAAAGACCTTTAGTGTTGATGCCTAGTGTTGATGCCTGACGACTTTATACTGACTTCCATAAAAAACGCAAAAGCAAAACAAGCTGAAGGTTAGGGGCGAATTTTATTGGTCACAATTGTACAGAGTGGAAGCGAGAATTCAACGTGATTTGATTCATTACACCGGTTTAATGTGTGAAAATGTCATGCAGTGCAGTGCAGTGCAGACATAGATCTTGGGGTTCCGTGCGTGCCATTCACCCAAATTTCCTGAAGGCCCACCATGGACTCTTATCACAGAGACTCCACCAGCTCTTTGGCGTACAAGATGTTTTTTCACGGAATTGTGTTCTAGATTTTCATCCTTACACAGAATATTCATTGATGGCTCCAAATCCAAAGAGGGAGTTGCTTCTGCTGGGGGTTTGTGCTACAGCTCCGTCTCAAGAGTTTTCTAAACAGATTCCCTCAGACAGCTCTGTTTACACTGTCGAGCTCACAGCATTGGTCCTGGTGCTCCAAAATGGTCTCCAAATAAAAACATAAAGACCTCATTCTCTCCCTTTATGCTTTGCAGGCCATTGCTGGCAGGAATCTCAAGCACCCTCAGCTGCTGAATTGGTTTGAACAGTACACCTCTCTGAAATACGGGTATCGGCCTGTCAGGTATCGGCCTGTCGGGTATCCGACTATCAGCCTGTTGGGTATTGTCCTGTCCGGTATTGGCCTGTTGGCTGGCCAAGAGATCCCAAGTGTTTGGTTCTTGTCAGGCATGGCCTAGATCTTTTTTAATTTTTCTTCTTGTTCTTGTTCTTCTCAGCAGAGCTGATATGGCCCTTTGTGGTCGACTGGGCTATAAGCAACATTACCTTACCTATTCCGCTCAGACAGGAACCCCCAGAGGCAGTGATGAAGGCTGCTGTGGTCTCTGCTCTTAGCTTTTCATGTGTGGGACAGTCCTGCAGCAAGTGTTCCACTGTCAGTGGGGCTGTACCTCATTGGCACCCTGAAGACTGGCCTGTGTGGAATGTTGTGAACAGACAGTGTATGAACCTGGAGTGGCCTGTCCTCAGTCTCACAATGCTCACTTGGTCTGGCCTGGGCAGCAGGTAGTACGCATCCTTCATATTGAAGTCTGGGTGCTGCTCAAGCCGTCGTCTTTTCAGGCTTCTCCTTGATAATTTAGGCTTCTTCAAAGGAGACTTTCTGCTCCAGTTGGGGCTGCTGTCCTCCTTCCTTTGCCAGCTGGTCAGCTTCCTCTTTGCCATGTATGTTGCAGTGTGAGGGTGTCCACAGGATGACGCTGTTCTCTGTGGACTGCTGCAGAATGGCCAGGGCAGAGACAAGGAGCTGAGCTCCTCGTTTCGATGATTTTTAACAGCCTGCAGTTCTGACAAAACATCGGAGTGTTTTCCTTTTCCGGCTGTCACCTTTCATCAGGATGCGACATTGGTTCACACATACAGGTTTCAGGGCCCTGTGTTTCACATACACAGGTTTCAGGGCCCTGTGTTTCACATACACAGGTTTCAGGGCCCTGTGTTTCACATATACAGGTTTCAGGGCCCTGTATTTTCACATATACAGGTTTCAGGGCCCTGTAAAGTCCCAGCATGGGGGGGGCTAGGCTATGGTAATATAAACAGTAAACCTCTGAACAAGTATGCAGATCCGGCCGGTTGTGGAAAAAGACTCATGGCCCCCTGCTTCTAGGACATCTCCAAACCATGGATGTGGTTGGAGCATCTGTAAAAATGGGATTTTTTTTTTTCCTGGCTTGAAGTATCTGAGTAAATGTGATTGTTCCTCTCTCACCCTAAACCAGCTGTCTCTGGAAAGACGTGGACACCTCATCCACCCTCACCCAACCCTCCCACCACCTCCAACCCCCTTAACCCCTCCCCCACCTGTTATGCCCCAGTTACAGGGCTTACAAGCACATGTATTAGAGTAGTATCCATGTGCTATGATGACAGTGCATGCATGTGTGTGTGTTGTGTGTGTGTGTGTGGTGTGTGTGTGTGTGTGTGTGTGTGTGTGAAACAAGATGAATGAAACGGCCCAGAATGGGGTTTCTGCATCCATGAACCTTTGACTTTGATTCAGCTTTCTCATGTCGTAACTGCAGGAATGAGTGTGGAAACATTTGTAAAAGTTCTCCGCATGCGCTGCAGCCCCAGCCACCCTTCCTCCTGCTTGTAAATGCAGACACCGCACACTTGCTGCCATGCACTCGCGCATGCTGGTTACTTTTTCTTTCTTTGCACTCCTCGTAGGGACTCAGAGATTTTGTTTTATGGACATCGCGAAAGCATGATGAAAATTGACATGAAGACAAGAGTAAAATTGACAGTTTTGTTGTTGTAAAATTGACAATTTTTGGTTGCTAATGGAACAATGTGAAAATTTTGATTACGCACACACACACACGCACACACACACACACACACACACGCACACATGCACACACACACACGCACACATGCACACACACACACACACACACACACACACACACACACACACACACACAACACTCTCTCTCTCTCTCTCTCTCTCTCTCTCTCTCTCCTCTCTCTCTCTCTCTCTCTCTCTCTCTCTCTTTCTTTCTTTCTTTCTTTCTTCTCTCTCTTTCGGTCACACACACACACACACAACACGCACACACACACACACTCTCTCTCTCTCCCTTTCCCCTAGTCACACACACACACACACACACACACACACACACACACACACACACACACACACACACACACACACACACTCCTCTCTCTCTCTCTCTCCTCTCTCTCTCTCTCTCTCTCTCTCTCTCTCTCTCTCTCTCTTTCTTCTTCCTTCTCTCTCTCTCAGTCACACACACACTCACACATTCTCTCTCTCTCTCTCAGTCACACACACAGAGACACACACACACACACATGCACACACACACGCACTCACACATTCTCTCTCTCTCTCTCTCTCTCAGTCACACACACAGAGACACACACACACACACACACGCACGCACACACGCACTCACACATTCTCTCTCTCTCTCTCTCTCAGTCACACACACAGAGACACACACACACACACACACACGCACACACGCACTCACCCATTCTCTCTCTCTCTCTCTCTCAGTCACACACACAGAGACACACACACACACACACGCACGCACACACGCACTCACCCATTCTCTCTCTCTCTCTCTCTCTCAGTCACACACACAGAGACACACACACACACACACGCACGCACACACGCACTCACACATTCTCTCTCTCTCTCTCAGTCACACACACAGAGACACACACACACACACACGCACGCACACACGCACTCACACATTCTCTCTCTCTCTCTCTCTCTCAGTCACACACACAGAGACACACACACACACACACGCACGCACACACGCACTCACCCATTCTCTCTCTCTCTCTCTCTCAGTCACACACACAGAGACACACACACACACACACGCACGCACACACGCACTCACACATTCTCTCTCTCTCTCTCTCTCAGTCACACACACAGAGACACACACACACACACACGCACGCACACACGCACTCACCCATTCTCTCTCTCTCTCTCTCTCAGTCACACACACAGAGACACACACACACACACACGCACGCACACACGCACTCACACATTCTCTCTCTCTCTCTCTCTCAGTCACACACACAGAGACACACACACACACACACGCACGCACACACGCACTCACCCATTCTCTCTCTCTCTCTCTCAGTCACACACACAGAGACACACACACACACACACGCACGCACACACGCACTCACCCATTCTCTCTCTCTCTCTCTCTCAGTCACACACACAGAGACACACACACACACACACGCACGCACACACGCACTCACCCATTCTCTCTCTCTCTCTCTCTCAGTCACACACACAGAGACACACACACACACACACGCACGCACACACGCACTCACCCATTCTCTCTCTCTCTCTCTCAGTCACACACACAGAGACACACACACACACACACGCACGCACGCACGCACTCACCCATTCTCTCTCTCTCTCTCTCTCAGTCACACACACACACACACACACACAC
>CM031616.1:67593540-67713540 GCA_018398815.1 Conus ventricosus
ACATGTTGCATGACCTTGGCAGGCCTAGCCTTCCTGTCCTAGAAAAGGTCAAAACTGACTTTCAAGGGGACCCTTCCTTCCCTGAATAGCTCACCAGGCTGCAAATCATTGGGCAGTGCCGGTGGGGTTATGCTTGTTGTCTGCATGTTCTGATGTGGAAGGTCATTGTGCGGAATGTCGGGGTCAGGCTCTGGCTCAGGCACGGTTGACTCACAACAAGTCAGATAAACAGGAGAGAGTTCCCCGTTTTATTTAACAACTCTTTTGTTGTTGTTGTTACAAACATACAGTATTTTCTGCAGTAGTTTCACATTATCAGTTCAAAACATGAACCAGGTCCTCATGGCCTCACAAGCACTTGGCCTCAAACAGTGCTACAAAACACACACACACACACACACACACACACACGCACACGCACACGCACACACACACACACACACCTCTTTTAGCAAATAGAATTCCTGGGTCCTCGCAGACCTATAAAACCACTTTCTTTCCTGGGTTTTGGTGTCACAGACCACAAAACCTTTGCAATCTCTGTGACCTAACATCGACTTAACAAAATACAAATTGTGCCTGTGCCCCTCTTGGTCAAAAAAAAAAAAAGTAAACTGTGTGTCCATTGTCAGGGGAAATAAGTTCCTGAAAAGAACAGAAAAACAAATTGTTTTGTTTTGTTTAAATCCATATAGAGCATGTCTTTAGCTATAGCATATTGATCTTCGGTGTTTTTTTCCTTTTTTTTTCTCCTTTCTTTTCACCACATCTTCCCCAGGGGTTTTGCTAAGAGTACCGAAGACCAGTGGTGGCCTTTAATCTGTATTTGTGACTGGCACTTCCCCTGTCATTAAAAGATTTTTTAAAAAGCTTTGAGCCATGCCAGTGTATCCACATATAACGCTGTCGATTAGTCTGTCCTCTGACTCTGCTGATCCTCCTGCAGGGATCGACCAATCACCTTGTGTTGTTTGTTGACTACATTCAATGCATGCAAGCCAAGCCCAATTCCTATGACCAGGTAGTCCATGGCACATGGGAGTGATCGAGACTTTAAAATCCCTCTCTTTCCAAAAGCTCGCGCTAGTGATGTGTGTGTTTTTTGTTTTTTTTGAACACTTATCAAATGACCAGGAATTTTGGCACAGTTCCCCGACAGTGAAAATGAAACAGGTAACAGTGAAGAGTGCTTGATGCTTTGAGTCAAACCACGAACTTGATAGAGCCAGGGAAAGAAGACAGATAATCCACATCCAAACACCAGTAAGCTCTGTGTGTGTGTGTGTGTGTGTGTGTGTGTGTGTGTGTGTGTGTGTGTCTGTGTATCTGTGTGTGTGTGTGTGTTTTATCTGTGTGTGTGTGTGTGTCTGTGTCTGTTTTTTTAAAAATCTCTGTGTGTGTGCGTGTGTGTATGTATCAGTGTGTGTGTGCACGCACGCGCACACAGACATGTGTGTGTGCATGTGTGTGTGTGTGTATGTGTGTGTGTTGTGAGTCTCAAGTTTGAAAAGCATTTAATACAACTTTAGTTTAAATTGTAAGTTTGTTTTGTTTATTTTTGTTGTTGTCATATCTTCCAAACCACTTCAGTTATATTGCACCCACACCACTCATTCCCCCCCCCCCCCCCCTCCTCCCCTTCTCATTCCCTCTCGCCACCATCCTGTGTACAGCCACAGCAAACTCAACTCTGGGTTGGAGCGGGTCTGAGCAGAAAATCCCACCAAGTAGCTCTGACTGGAATCAAACCCACAACCTCCAGGCTGCTAGTCTGTGATGCTAATCACTTGGCCATGGCGGCCGGCAACATTTAAAGTCAATAGCATAGTGAGCTGGTTGCAATCAGTTCAGTTCATTTCATAAAAGCAAATGTATATTCCTTTCTGTATTGTGTGTGTGTGTGTGTGTGTGTGGTGTGTGTGTGGGGTGTGTGTCTCTGTGTGTGATTTTTTTCTCATTAAAGCTTGATGAATTATTGATCGTCTTTATTGAACTAAAGGTATGCGTGTTTTGCGTGGCATGAGTGTGTGGTGTGTGTGTGTGTGTGTGTGTGTGTGTGTGTGTGTGTGTGTGTGAATAGATATGTGTGTGTGTGTGTGTGAATAGATATGTGTGTGTGTGTGTGTGCACGCGCGATTCTTTTTTTCTCTTATCAAAGCGTGGTGAATTATTGATCATGTTTATTGAACTGAAAGATAAGCTGGTGGATTTACCTAGTGCTCTTACTCGCTGTCTCCTTCCCCACTTAGAAAAAGATTCATTCATACTGCCCTCATGGATGAAACAAGAGGATTTTATCGAAAACAAAATCGTGAGCTGGGGCATTCAGCAGCCGAGTGTGTGTGTGTGTTTCATTTAGCCTTCCATACAGGCCAACACAGCAGTATAGACTGACTGTGTATCGTACAGAACCAACCCCCCCCCCTCTCTCTCCCCTCCCCAGGCTCCCCTTTACCCCACCCCTCCCCCACCCCCTCCCCTCCCTACAATGAACATAGAAAAAGTTGTTTTAGTTGTTTGTGCCACTCGCGACACGCCGCCACTGTAATTTAGTGAGGAGCGTCAACAGATTGTGTGTTTCAATCCTTCCCCTCTCTTCCTTTTTTTTTTTCCTTTCTTTTTTGTTGTTTTGTTGTTTTTTTATTTTTAGTTTCCCCTTTGGTGTTTATCCTGTCTTCCATTGTGAGGTTTCCTTCCTTGTCGGGTGATTATGTTGCAGTTGTTGTTACTGTGCCACTGGCTCATCGGAGGACTGAGAATGGAGTCTTGTCTGGAGTTCTAATGGATTTTTGACTGGCTTCAAGTAGTCACTCTTTTTCTCTGTAGATGAAGGACCAAAAAAAAAAAAAAAGTTGTTCTTTTCTATCTGAGGAACAACAACACGAGAAAATAGTCGCTCTTCTCTGTCTGATGAACAACACAAGAAAGTATTCGCTCTTTCCTCTCTGATGAACAACACAAGAAAGTAAGTCGCTCTTCTCTCTCTGATGAACAACACCCAATGGAATAGTTCCTGTTCTCTGATGAACAACACAAGAAAACAATCACACTTCTCTCTCTGATGAACAACACAAGAAACAATCACACTTCTCTCTCTGATGAACAACACAAGAAAACAATCGCACTTCTCTCTCTGATGAACAACACAAGAAAACAATCACACTTCTCTCTCTGATGAACAACACAAGAAAACAATCACACTTCTCTCTCAGATGAACAACACAAGAAAACAATCACACTTCTCTCTCAGATGAACAAAACAGGAAAGCAGTCGCTCTTTCCTGAACAACACAAGTAAATAATCACTCGTGTTCTTGCTGATGAAGAACACAAGACAATAGTCACTCTGTTCTCTCTGATGAACAACACCAGAAAATAAGTCACTGATTTCTCTCTGACGAACAACACATGTAAATCACTTTGATGATGCATTTTGTCGGTAGTTCACTGGACCCTACTTTGGTGACATTGTTCCATTGGTTCTTTGTTCCTCAGAGAGCCTGGTAACTCCCAAAAGATGATGTGTGATTGGATCTTAATAGGTCAGCCCTTGTCATGTCGGTGTGGTGGTACTGCCATGCAGGCTTAACCTTCCTGTTCACTGATCAGTCCATTATGCTTAGTCTATCTTTGAAACCTGGGAGGGTGGCTGGGTGTGCCTAATTACAGTCATTGTTCAGCAGTCGGCACGTCGAGCATTGCTGTATGCGCCTGGGTCAGGTCAACGCGCTCGGCATTCATGGCTTGTTCAGAAATTAAAATCTAGCGGATGTGTGCATCCAGAGTGCGCTCGTTCTGTTTGGGTCAGTGGGTCAGCTTTGGGGCTGGGGGGGGGGGGGGGGGGGGGGAGGGGGGGGGGGGGGGGGGGGGGGGGGGGTGACAGCTTTCAGGTATATGTGAATCCCACATTGCTGTGTGAATTTTTTTAATTTGTGTGAATCGGCTTTTGTGTGATGTACTTGTTGGGGCTGCATTGGGTTAAGTATAATGGGCCCATTAAAATTGGACTTTGGTGGTGTGTAGAGAACTGTGATTATGATGCTCCCATAGACATCTTATGAAATGTATCTTGTTTTGTGCTAGATGTGTGGCAAGTTTACAGAAGTGTTACAGTGTTAGCTTTAGTATACTGATGTAAGCCTTCACTTTCATTGAAGTGATGATGTGTATTGTGGTATCGTATTTCTAAATCTGTTATGTGTGTGTTTAATGTAAGCTATCTGAATTACTTTCAGATGTGTTTCAGGTGTGTTTTAGCTCAGCCAACTCTTAAACGATTACTGGAGCGAGGTTGTGTAGCGTATCAAGGTTTTAAACAGGTTGGAGACAGCTTGTGTGCTGTTTGTGCGTGTCTTTTGAAACTCCATGTCAAGAGACTTCAGGATGTTTCAGTGAAACTTCTAAAAAGAAAAATAAATTGCTCCAATTGAGGGTGTCTTACAGTACATTATTATTGACTGAGATTTTTCTGAAATCTTTTTCACGTTTTTATGTTGTATTAGATTTACAATTTTCTTTCCAGCATTGATTCCGTTTAGATTTTTTTTTATATTTTAAACGTTGCAATGAAGAGGTTTCACCTTACCAGTTACCTCCCTTCAGTGGCCTTCACCGTCAGCAGGCCCTCGCTGTCATGTGCTGTTACAGAATAGGAACGTTTCTTGCCAGGAGAAAATAAATCGGAAGAAAAATGAAATCGAGGGACTTTAGGGGGTAGGGGAGTGGGGGAGGAGGAGGGGGTAGCCTTTGTGGGTGGAATGGGCAAAAGGCGGAAGGAGACGCTCAAGTTAGATTGGAAATTATATTGACATTGGGCGTCTGTAATGGAGATGTTTCGGGGTTACTGTCGCTGTTTTGGTTGTTTTGCATGTGTGTATCTGTGCTTAGACTCCAGTTTTTCATGAAAAAGAAATGTTTGATAGAAAGTTTGAAAAAAATTACAGCTTTACAATGAAACAAAACAAAAGCAGAAGATAATGCGCTCTAATGCATGCATGCAGGTAAGCACGCACTCGCGCATGCATGCATACATGTGCCTACGCATGCACACACGCATATGTGCATGCATGCTCGCATGCATGCACACGCACACACACGCATGCACGCGCATGCACACGCACGCACGCATGCACACACACACACACACACACACACACACACACACACACACACAACACACAGATTGACAGTTAAACAAAAAAAATAAAACAGCAAACAAAGAAACGAAACAAAATGCAGATGCACACTGGCAAGCACACAAGGAAATGACACGCTTGTCATGCTCTAAGTAGATTCACAGGTTGACTTCTTTGTTGTTCCTGGCTTGAGCTGTTATCAACGCAACTACTTAAGTCAGGACTGATCTCTTTACTGAAGACGTTACCTGATCTGAACAGGGTTTTTTTTTCTTCCTCTTATGTTTGTTTGGTTTGGTTTGGTTGTGTTGTTCCAAATGAATGTGATCAGGAGATGCTCTGTTTGGTGGCTCAGTGGATGTTTTCAGAAAAACTTTATAGACAAGTCAGCTGACTTTACATGGCTGCATTATTATTATCGTTCTGTTATGAAGCACTGTGTTATCATGATTATCTTTTTTTTTTCCCTCCAAAAATGCTGATCGATGAGAATGAGGATGATGACGATGATGCTGCGGATTTCCATTCCGGTCTGAGACTGCATGACAGGACTGTACTCTACGCTTCCTTTCATGATATATCCTGGCGTCAGCCAGACCTGAGAGATACAGGCACCTGCAGTGTCAGTCGGGAATTTAGAGCAACACTCACAGACGCATCCATAAAGTGGATGAAACTCGACTGTGTGGTCCCAGTCTTTCCAACTGAGGCTGTAGCGAGTTCAACTCTAGGTAGGAGCTGGTCAGGGCAGAAACATCCCACATGACTCTGATGGGAATAGATCCCACAACCTCCCAACAAGAAGTCTGCGACGCTAACCACTTCACCATAGCGGCTGGTGATTATGATATTGTTACAAAGAATAATTATTGCCTAATAGTTCCAATGTGGTAAGCGTTCACACCAGCAAGTACATACATTAAACTGCAAACAAGTAAACAAGAAGCCCTGATGTGGCCCTTTGCGGTCGGCTGGGCTATAAGCAACATTATCTTATCTTATCTAAGTAAACAAGAAAAAACAGCAGTACACAAAACGCATGCCACAATCCAACGTTCGCATCGTAATGCAAACATATTACTTTGCAGCCCAGCTGTCTCACTTTTTCTGTCTACCATGCCAGCCCCTCAAACAAAAATGTTCATGAAAGAATTCATCATTGCTGGCATCCAAGTACACACAATGCTCCCAAACAATGTCGACACGTTGTTGTGTGTCAGTCAGAGGAAAAAAGAGAAGCATACAATGCTCCCAACAATGTCGACACGTGTTGTGTGTATCAGTCAGAGGGAAAAAGAGAAGCATACAATGCTCCCAAACAATGTCGACCACGTGTTGTGTGTCAGTCCGAGGAAAAAGGGAAGCTGCATGAGCAACGAAGCAGTGTTGATTTTTCATTGGTCAGTTCTTGTACAGTCTCACACACACACACACAAACACACGCGAATGCTCTTGACATCTTTTCATGCTTATATATTTTAAGTTGACCTGTTCTCAAAGTCTCATTAATCAGGAAAAAAAAACTTAATTCGCGTTTTATAGGATAAATATTGATCATCAAACTTTATGGTAGAGAGAGGCTATGGTACTTTTTTTTCTCTCTGGGCAGTAGACAGAATTGAGGGCACATTTAGGGATTTAGTTTAAACAGTGTAGAAACAATATAAAAAAACAAAAAATGTTTAGCTTTGGTTTTGCTGCACAGAAAAAAAAACCCACACACACAAGCATGCACACACACACCATATAGCAGATTAAAAAAAAAAATGTTAGCATGAAGGGCCGCTACTCCCATCGATTCATAGGTAATTGTTCGGAGTGTTTTCCTGCATCATTGTAAGACCCAAGTCCTAGTGTACTTGGACATACTTTTGGACACTGTGGCAGCATTGACTGTGATAGCAGTTCAGTAGTGTGGGGTCTGACTGAGTGTGTTGGGTTTGAACTTCTCATAACAGTGTGAACAGGAAAGAAGAAGCACTTGACCCTGTTTGTTTCTAACAGGACTGGAGAGTGCTAAGTTATGGACATGTATCAGTACGTATGTGGGGTTACCAAGAAGTACAAACAAGTCATGAGAATTGTTCATGCTTTTAGTGTTCCCAGAAATTACTATGGCTGTGGCTTTCTGAAATCAGGTTCAGGTTGCTGCACAGAGCATAGGGTGTTCAGCATGCTGTGGGCAGCAACTTTCCCATGGCATGTGTTGCTTCTGTCCGACTCCCGACATGCTTGGGCACACGCATAAATGTTATAGATGAAGGGTTGTTTTTTTTGTTTTTTTCTGTTGGATTGAGTGGAGGCCTCTGGATTGAATGGATGAGGCCTCGCTACCAGAGTTCCCATCTTTATGTTTTGTTACAGGCTCAGTTGCGCTGAATTAAAAACGTATTTAAGACCAGACATGGTGTTTAGCATTTCTAAGTGTGACAAAATGCCTTTTGCTTTTGTTATGCCTGTTAGTGATGTGGGTATATGTTTCACTGATCTGTTTGGTACAGGGGATATAAAAGGAAAGTTTGGAAAGATATTGGTGTACACATTTAAAAATCTGATGACTGCTTTCTTTTTCAACATTCTCTTGGAGGGAGATGTGTACACGTTTAGAAATTTAAACGACTGCTTTATTTTTCAAAGTTCTCTTTGGAGAGAACATGTGTACACAGTTAGAAATTTAATGATTGCTTTCATTTTCAAAGTTCTCTTTGGAGAGATATAGATGTACACATTTAGAAATATAATGACTGCTTTTACTTCTGAAGTTTTCTTTGGAGAGATACATGTAATATTCAGAAAAAACTGAATGACTGCTTTATTTTTCAAAGTTCTGTCCGGAGAGATACATGTGTACACATTCAGAAACTTGATGACTGCTTTTCTGTTTCAGATAGATTGGCGTAGACTGAATTCAGCCAGGTAGCAACGACGTTCACAGGATTCCAGGACACCTTGTGCAGGCCACTCAGACAAGACACACACAGATCAGCGCAAAGTGTGCAAGGGGGGGAAAAGAACATCAGCAATCCAGCATCAGCATGTCTGTCAACGATGACATTCTGCAAGCCAGCAGCGACAGCTTCTGGGAGGTGGGAAGTACATGCGCACGTGAAGCGCTGTGACAACGGGTTCAAACTGTGGCGAGTCCCTGCGTCAGCTGATCGAGCAGCGCAGCGAGATCGAGAAGAAGTATGCGTCCATGCTGTCGGCCTGGTCCAAGAAGTGGAACGAGTTTCTGGACAAAGGTGAAGTGTTGGAACGGAAACACACACATCTACACATGCACACACAGAGGAAGGTCTGCCTTCTTACAAGTGCGTGCGCATTTGCAGGTGTAGACGTCCATAATACTGAGAAATGGGTTTGGGGACATTGGATAAAATTGATTGTCAAAGTCTGGTTTCTTTGTAAATCTAACTTCAGTCACAAAAAATTATTCGGCTAATTGCTATTAAGGAAACTCTCCAAAACATAAGCACAATATAAACAATATTGTACTCGGTATGCATTTGTCACTGATAATGATATTTACCATCTAACGTGAGTTTAGATCTGTAGTGGGAAAAAAAAAACCACATTAGTGGTTTCTCTCAGAATATGTTTTTTTTTTTTTTTTCAGTCTACTACTGATCTGGTCAAACTATTCACATACTCATCAAAGTTTAGAAGAAAAATATGCAACAGTGATCAAAGTGGGCTATGATCATTTTGACTTGACCTCTGAGTGAAGGAAGAGTAATAAACTTGCCAAAGAAAAGGCGATCAAGCTCACAGTGAATCACAAACTGTGCTAGAAACTTCACCTGTGTGCAGTGATGTCGCTACATCACACACACACAAGAACCAGAGGGACAATGCACAAGTGAAATCAAGTGTCTTGCTCAGACAGAAGTGACCAGGACAAGGGGTGCTTGAGTGCATTTACCAGTGAGAAAGTGCTCTGTCATGCCAGTGCCTTTCAAATGTTGTGAATCAGCAGCTTGCTTTCAGTTGACCTGCATTGTGTGAGTTCGTTTCAAAGTGAGGCAACTGCAGGCAGAAGTTGAAACATAGGTAAAAGAAAAATGACAAGCAAATTATTAGGCAAACAACGCATTTCAACCTCTTTGGTCTTCTCAGCAAGACAAACAACGTTCAAGACAATTGAAAACGAAGAAGGAACTTGTCTCCACAAATTGGGCGCAAATTGCATGTGGAATGATGATAAGCGATTGTTCGTTCTTTTGTTTTTGTTATCTTGGATGTTGTTTGTTTTGCCTGCAGAAGCCCAAAGAGGTCGAAACATGCTGTGTTTCTCTTGTAATGTGTTTCTTTCGTTCAGCTGAGTAGTAATTTTTCAAGTCTGCATTATAAAAGTTATGTGTAGAAATGGAACTACATAAGGTTGGAAAAATCCTTTGAGATTTGTAACTTTCCCCCGCTTCCACACCCCCCCCCCCCCCCAATCAATATTTCCAAAAATACCAACTGGGCATTTTAACAAATAATGTTCAGTCATTTATGAATGCTGAATTTTGGTTTTGCCAAAACCTGTACAGATTTTAAACTGGGTTTTACATATAAAATGAAAGATACTTGCGACAAACACTTTTTTTAAACGCTTCAAAATTCTAAGAAAAAAACAATACTTTTTCTTCCCTTTCCTTTGTGTATGTTGCAAATCTATTTTAGCAACCTGGTTTTGTGCAGAAATAATGCCGCCTGGATTTTCAGCATTGCACAACTGTGCAGAATATGTGCAGCCCTGCCTTTGTCATGTTTTTAGGTGCCATTTTGAGTGCACACTTTGATGTAAAATGAATAGAGTAAAATGCACATGCACACTATTAGTATGCATGCATGTATATATCTTATTTCACAGAACAAATGCATCATTCCTAATGTCAAGTCGTCAAGTGAACCCAAAGTTTTGCATGTGTAAGTTGAAAGACCCCTAAACATGGTTTCATGTGAACATCTCTCCATTTACCCAGTGTCATGGACATTCACATGTGTGTACATTTGCACACAGGCCTGTACTAGCTTTCTCCCCCCCCCCCCCCCCCCCCCTGCCCTCCGCCACACCCCTTCCTTCTCCTTCTGCCTCCCCCTCCCTCCCACTCCCAACCCCACCCCACCCCACCCCACCCCTGTTCTGTCTTCCTCCCTCCATGTTCCCCATTCCCTCTTTCCATTCCCTCCCCCTTCCCCTATCCCCATCCCCCCCACTTCCCCTCCCATGCCCCTCATCTGTCCCATCCCCGTTCTACCTTCCTCCTCCTTGTGGACTCCCTCCCCTCCCCCACTTATCCCCCCTTCTGCCCGTCCCCTCCCCCTCACCCCCACCTTTTCATCTCCTCCGCCTCTTTCTCTACCTCCATCACCCCTACAGATCTTTATCATCCCCTCGCCCCCCCCCCCCCCCCCCCTCTTCTGTTTTAACCTGTATCCTCCGTCCCCTTTTTTCAAATCCTGTCAAACTTTTGCTGTTGTCGCTTTTTTGTTGTTGTCAGCAATACAAATGTGATGGGTGTGACAGTCACGATTTCTGTGATTTGTTATGGATGTGCCCAGTAAAGCTGTGTGTTACCTTGCCAAGTTTAGAGAAGATGGGACAGAAACAGTGGATTTGTATGTTTCCCCCCTTTCCCCATCACCCCTGTCCTTCCCCCTTTCCTCTCTTCTCTTCCCCTTCCCCCCCCCCCCTCCCCCCCCCCTCCTTCCTTATCTCTCCATTCCTCTGTCTATCCTGCCTCTACTCCTCCATTCCTACCCCTTCCCCCTGCTCCTCCTCCCCCCTCCCACATCTCACCCCTCCTTCCCCCCCCCCACCACCGTGTCTCCTGGCCCGCCCCTCCCATGACTTCTCTCCCAACCCCTGTCACCTGACCTGTTACTGTTTCCTCTTCCCCCTTCTGTTTCCCAGCCCTCCCCCCCCCCCCCCCCCCCCCCCCCCCCCCGCACACACCCCCCGCCTCCTCCCCCTCCCCCCCTCCCTCTTTTCCTTAGACATATTTCAAATTCCGGAAGTGCTTTTCTTTGCTATGTGGCCTCTTTTTTGTCACATTGAAAAAGGTGATGAATGCTGTGGTCTAATGCAAAAGTGGTTGGTTCTCGGTGTGCTCAGTATGCTAAATGAGTGGCCAGGCTCAATGTGGAGAAGATTGGACAGAACCAGTAGATCTGAATAGGGACAGGTGCAGACAGAACTTGGACAGACACAAAAAGAGAACAGACATATAGAATGTGCTCTGTGTATTGGACACCAGGACTGACATGCACGCAGGCAGGCAGACATTCTCTCTCTCTGTCTCTGACTCTGTCTCTCAGTCTCAGTCTCTCTCTCTCTCTCTGTCTCTGTCTCTCCTTCTCTCTTTCTGCTGTGCACTCACACACACATGCACTCATCCACACACACACACACACACACACACACACACACACACACACACACACACACACACACACACACACATGCACGCTCGGTGTTTCCGAAACAAACAAACATAGTTGAGAAACAGCATTTAGTCGGGAGCTCTTCCTGATAGTCATGTGGCCCTTTGCGGTCGGCTGGGCTATAAGCAACATTATCTTATCTTATCTTCCTGATAGTCTATCGACATTGTTTGTTGTTGTTCGCCAGTCGCAGTCAGCAACAATCAGGACCTTTTTCTCAGCCGCCTCTGCCATAGCTGTAAGGGCTTTGGTTCTCTTCCAACTAGAAATCAAGAGCTGTATCATGGGGTCATAGGCAGGTGGACCTAGAAACACCATAAATCCAACCTCAGTGGCAAGGACCTCGGCTTTGAAGCCAGACTCTTGTCTGCTGGATGGATTGTGTTGGCTGGCACTTCTGGACGTGAATGTTTTTGCCTATGGCAGTAGTGAGCACATGTGTGATCTCTTAATGCACTTGTTTGTACATCCAGATGCACCTCTCTTGGTTTAGAGTCTCATTGCTGGAGTTCAGGACAGGTTTCATTGCATTGATTATCTAGAGCCTCGTTGCTTGAGTTCAGGACAGGTTTCACTGCACTGATTATCTAGAGCCTCGTTGCTTGAGTTCAGGATAGGTTTCGCTGCATTGATTATCTAGAGTTCAGGACAGGTTTCACTGCATTGATTATCTAGAGTTCAGGACAGGTTTCACTGCATTGATTATCTAGAGCCTCGTTGGTTGAGTTCAGGATAGGTTTCACTGCATTGATTATCTAGAGCCTCGTTGCTTGAGTTCAGGATAGGTTTCACTACATTGATTATCTAGAGCCTCGTTGCTTGAGTTCAGGATAGGTTTCACTGCACTGATTATCTAGAGCCTCGTTGCTTGAGTTCAGGATAGGTTTCACTGCACTGATTATCTAGAGCCTCGTTGCTTGAGTTCAGGATAGGTTTCACTGCACTGATTATCTAGAGCCTCGTTGCTTGAGTTCAGGATAGGTTTCACTGCACTGATTATCTAGAGTTCAGGACAGGTTTCACTGCATTGATTATCTAGAGCCTCGTTGCTTGAGTTCAGGACAGGTTTCATTGCATTGATTATCTAGAGCCTGGTTGGTTGAGTTCAGGATAGGTTTCGCTGCATTGATTATCTAGAGCCTGGTTGAGTTCAGGATAGGTTTCGCTGCATTGATTATCTAGAGCCTCGTTGCTGGAGTTCAGGACAGGTTTCGCTGCATTGATTATCTAGAGCCTCGTTGCTGGAGTTCAGGACAGGTTTCATTGCACTGATTATCTGCACGCTTGCTTTTGCCATTGGCCTGGTTTCATTTCCCCGTGTGTGCCTCCCAAGCAGTGATTTTATCACCTTCCTTGGCTGTTGACTACTATTTCTGTCTGTCTGGATCGCTGGATTGGCCACAGTGAGTGTGGCTGTGTCAGCTACTTTTCCTTTCGGCACTAAGATGCCACTGATTTCCTCAGTTTTGAGATGGGGCGATTTACTCCTCAGACTGCTCCAGTACTCTGTGTCTCATTCCGTAGTTACTGTGTTTCATCGTCTTTGATGGAAAGGACTGTCGTGCCGCCCATAGAGACTCTGAAAGGAGCATCTGATGTCCATGTTTCTGGACCTCTGCTGCTCACTGTTGTCTGGAAGATGACTTCCATTGCTCATACAAACAGTACTTGGAAAAATGCACAACTCATCGCTCCTTTTTTTTTAGCTGTAAAAGAAGATAGAAAACTTCTTTCTTTAATAAAAAAAAAAAAAGAAAAAGAAAATCATAGTCACAGAAAATGGCATTCAGTGAGTATGCATCAGCTTTTATCAGAATTCCAGCCCTGATATGGCCCTTTGTGGTCGGCTTGGCTGTAAGCAACATTACCTCGCCTATCAGAATTCAAATGCAACCCTCATTATGGATATCTTCATCGCTGGAACTGTCTGCTCATATGCAGGTTTTTATGCGACAGGAGAGAACTAAAGTGCAGTGAAATGGAAGTGAAACTTAACGTAGGATATATGCCGGTATTCAGACCTTACCCCATCTTTTGCACGTCTCGGACCGATCATGATTGAAAGGAGCCTAGGATGAAAGCGTGTCAAACATGTTACACATGCAAGCAAACTTTCACACTGTAGGAAGCCAGGCCGGCTGTTGCAGTCTTAGCATGACTAACCCTGCGAGCATGAAAAAAAAAAAAAAAGCTCAGAAAGGGTACAGGTAGAAGCACACACGCCAGTGCCCTAATTTTCCGCTGTTGCTGGCAAATGTGCAATATGTCCTTTCTCTCCCCCCCCCCCCCCCCCCCCCCCCCCTTCCTGTTGCCCCACCCCTCTCCACCACTCAACACAAGTGTGTGACAAGTCTTTTGATATATATGGAAATGGGAATCAATAGTGGAGAGCTGTCACACAATGGGATGTATGGCACACTTTTTTTTCTCTCCCCCTAATAGGGACAATTCATGGTCACAGGTGGTTCACGCTGCTGCATGTCGCATACTTTGCTTCTTTTTTTTTCTTTCCTGTTTTGACTGTGATTAAACTTTGAGAAGAGGAGAAGACAAAAATGAGACTCAGAGAGGAGAAGACGATGAAAATGAGGAGGAGAAAATATTGAAAAAAAAAAGGGTTGAGAAAAAGATGGGGGGAAAAGAAAGGGTGAAAAAAACCGTTAAGACTTTTTAGACTTTATGCGTTGAAGGAGGAGAGTGGAAGGAGAGAGGGAGAATCATCGTGGAGAGATGAGGACCCTCTATATAGACTTTATGAGTTGAAGGAGAGAGGGGGAATGATCAGGGAGAGAGGGGGAATCATCGTGGAGAGATGAGGACCCTCTATATAGACTTTATGAGTTGAAGGAAGAGAGTGGAAGGAGAGAGAGGGAATCATCGGGGAGAGATGAGGACCCTCTATATAGACTTTATGCGTTGAAGGAGGGAGAGTAGAAGGAGAGAGGGGGAATGATCGGGGAGAGATGAGGACCCTCTATATAGACTTTATGCGTTGAAGGAGGGAGAGTAGAAGGAGAGAGAGGGAATGATCGGGGAGAGATGAGGACCCTCTATATAGACTTTATGCGTTGAAGGAGGGAGAGTAGAAGGAGAGAGGGGGAATGATCGGGGAGAGATGAGGACCCTCTATATAGACTTTATGCGTTGAAGGAGGGAGAGTAGAAGGAGAGAGGGGGAATGATCGGGGAGAGATGAGGACCCTCTATATAGACTTTATGCGTTGAAGGAGGGAGAGTAGAAGGAGAGAGGGGGAATGATTGGGGAGAGATGAGGACCCTCTATATAGACTTTATGCGTTGAAGGAGGGAGAGTAGAAGGAGAGGGGGAATGATCGGGGAGAGATGAGGACCCTCTATATAGACTTTATGCGTTGAAGGAGGGAGAGTGGAAGGAGAGAGGGGGAATGATCGGGGAGAGATGAGGACCCTCTATATAGACTTTATGCGTTGAAGGAGGGAGAGTAGAAGGAGAGAGGGGGAATGATTGGGGAGAGATGAGGAGCCTCTATATAGACTTTATGCTTTGAAGGAGGGAGAGTGGAAGGAGAGAGGGGGAATCATTGGGGAGAGAGGGGGAATGATCGGGGAGAGATGAGGACCCCCTATATAGACTTTATGCGTTGAAGGAGGGGAGTGGAAGGAGAGAGGGGGAATCATTGGGGAGAGAGGGGAATGATCGGGGAGAGATGAGGACCCCCTATATAGCTTTATGCGTTGAAGGAGGGAGAGTGGAAGGAGAGAGGGGGAATCATTGGGGAGAGATGAGAACTCCCTATAATTATATAGACTTTATGCGTTGAAGGAGGGAGAGTGGAAGGAGAGAGGGGAATCATTGGGAGAGAGGGGAATGATCGGAGAGATGAGACCTCCTATATAGACTTTATGCGTTGAAGGAGGGAGAGTGGAAGGAGAGAGAGGGGGAATCATTGGGGAGAGATGAGAACTCCCTATAATTATATAGACTTTATGCGTTGAAGGAGGGAGAGTGGAAGGAGAGAGAGGGGAATCATTGGGGAGAGATGAGAACTCCCTATAATTATATAGACTTTATGCGTTGAAGGAGGGAGAGTGGAAGGAGAGAGAGGGGGAATCATTGGGGAGAGATGAGAACTCCCTATAATTATACAGACTTTATGCATTGAAGGAGGGAGAGTGGAAGGAGAGAGAGGGGAATCATTGGGGAGAGATGAGAACTCCCTATAATTATACAGACTTTATGCGTTGAAGGAGGGAGAGTGGAAGGAGAGAGAGGGGAATCATTGGGGAGAGATGAGAACTCCTATAATTATTTTTATAGACTTTATGCGTTGAAGGAGGGAGAGTGGAAGGAGAGAGAGGGGGAATCATTGGGGAGAGATGAGAACTCCCTATAATTATATAGACTTTATGCGTTGAAGGAGGGAGAGAGGGGGGAATCATTGGGGAGAGAGGGGGAATCATTGGGGAGAGAGGGGAATCATCGGGGAGAGAGAGGGATTCACTGGGGAGAGAGGGGGAATCATCGGGGGGAGAGGGGGAATCATCGGGGAGAGATGGGAATCATCGGGGAGAGAGAGAGGGAATCATTGGGGAGAGAGGGGGAATCATCGGGGAGAGAGGGGAATCATCGGGAGAAGAGAGAGAGGGAATCATCGGGGAGAGAGGGGGAATCATCGGGGAGAGAGGGGAATCATCAGGGAGAGAGAGAGGGAATCATCGGGGAGAGAGATAAGATAAGATAATGTTGCTTATAGCCCAGCCGACCGCAAAGGGCCACATCAGGGCTGTCGGGGAGAGAGGGGGAATCATCGGGGAGAGAGGGGGAACCATCGGGGAGAGATGAGGACCTCAGCAGTGACTGTGGATAGGGATGTAGTAAGAGGACTGGAGGAGGGCAGGTCAGTGCCACTGGGTACATCTTTGAATCCAGATAGGTGGGAATGAAAGTAAATACAAGCTGTAGTATCACTGTAAACAGACCCAAATACACACACACTGACACACACACACACACATGTGTGTGTGTGTGTGTGTGTGAGTGCGTGTGTGTGCGTGCGTGCATGCGTGCGTGTGTGCAGATGAGTATGGTGTGCCATATAAGTGTCATGTTGATATATAACCAGTTTATCCGAGGTGTCCGTGCAATTTAAAATGTCTTTATGGCAAATGTTTTAACTATGCTGCATGTTTGTACTTTATTGTAAGCTGTATAATCTGTTTTGTAATTTGTCTGTACCATTGTAATTTTTCTCTATTATTTTGTATGTATTGTAATGTGCTTTGGGTTCAGAAAGCACAGCATAAATATCCATTGTTATTATCATTGATATTACTGTTCTTCAGAGAGGGGGTTGATAGATACTGGAGACTTTCATTGTGATGAAGATGGAAGATGTTACACCAGCATGTATAGGGTTTCATAGAGATACAGGGGAACACTTTCATTGTGATGAAGATGGAAGATGTTACACCAGCAGTATAGGGTTCATAGATACGGGACACTTTCATTGTGATGAAGATGGAAGATGTTACACCAGCAGTATAGGGTTCATAGATACGGGACACTTTCATTGTGATGAAGATGGAAGATGTTACACCAGCAGTATAGGGTTCATAGATACGGGACACTTTCATTGTGATGAAGATGGAAGATGTTACACCAGCAGTATAGGGTTCATAGATACGGGACACTTTCATTGTGATGAAGATGGAAGATGTTACACCAGCAGTATAGGGTTCATAGATATGGGACACTTTCATTGTGATGAAGATGGAAGATGTTACACCAGCAGTATAGGGTTCATAGATACGGGACACTTTCATTGTGATGAAGATGGAAGATGTTACACCAGCAGTATAGGGTTCATAGATACTGGAGACTTTCATTGTGATGAAGATGGAAGATGTTACACCAGCAGTATAGGGTTCATAGATACTGGAGACTTTCATTGTGATGAAGATGGAAGATGTTACACCAGCAGTATAGGATTCATAGATACTGGAGACTTTCATTGTGATGAAGATGGAAGATGTTACACCAGCAGTATAGGGTTCATAGATACTGGAGATTTTCATTGTGATGAAGATGGAAGATGTTACACCAGCAGTATAGGATTCATAGATACTGGAGACTTCCATTGTGATGAAGAAGGAAGATGTTACAGCAGTAGTATAACGTCAGTGTCATCAGGAGAAGGAATGATACACAGACACCAGTAGTATAACGTCAGTGTCATCAGGAGAAGGAATGATACACAGACACCAGTAGTATAACGTCAGTGTCATCAGGAGAAGGAATGATACACAGACACCAGTAGTATAACGTCAGTGTCATCAGGAGAAGGAATGATACACAGACACCAGTAGTATAACGTCAGTGTCATCAGAAGGAATGATACACAGACACCAGTAGTATAACGTCAGTGTCATCAGGAGAAGGAATGATACACAGACACCAGTAGTATAACGTCAGTGTCATCAGGAGAAGGAATGATACACAGACACCAGTAGTATAACGTCAGTGTCATCAGGAGAAGGAATGATACACGGACACCAGTAGTATAACGTCAGTGTCATCAGGAGAAGGAATGATACACAGACACCAGTAGTATAACGTCAGTGTCATCAGGAGAAGGAATGATACACAGACACCAGTAGTATAACGTCAGTGTCATCAGGAGAAGGAATGATACACAGACACCAGTAGTATAATGTCAGTGTCATCAGGAGAAGGAATGATACACAGACACCAGTAGTATAACTTCAGTGTCATCAGGAGAAGGAATGATACACAGACACCAGTAGTATAACGTCAGTGTCATCAGGAGAAGGAATGATACACAGACACCAGTAGTATAACGTCAGTGTCATCAGGAGAAGGAATGATACACAGACACCAGTAGTATAACGTCAGTGTCATCAGGAGAAGGAATGATACACAGACACCAGTAGTATAACGTCAGTGTCATCAGGAGAAGGAATGATACACAGACACCAGTAGTATAAAGTCAGTGTCATCAGGAGAAGGAATGATACACAGACACCAGTAGTATAACGTCAGTGTCATCAGGAGAAGGAATGATACACAGACACCAGTAGTATAACGTCAGTGTCATCAGGAGAAGGAATGATACACAGACACCAGTAGTATAACGTCAGTGTCATCAGGAGAAGGAATGATACACAGACACCAGTAGTATAACGTCAGTGTCATCAGGAGAAGGAATGATACACCGACAGTAGTAGTATAACGTCAGTGTCATCAGGAGAAGGAATGATACACAGACACCAGTAGTATAACGTCAGTGTCATCAGGAGAAGGAATGATACACAGACACCAGTAGTATAACGTCAGTGTCATCAGGAGAAGGAATGATACACAGACACCAGTAGTATAACGTCAGTGTCATCAGGAGAAGGAATGATACACAGACACCAGTAGTATAACGTCAGTGTCATCAGGAGAAGGAATGATACACAGACACCAGTAGTATAACGTCAGTGTCATCAGGAGAAGGAATGATACACAGACACCAGTAGTATAACGTCAGTGTCATCAGGAGAAGGAATGATACACAGACACCAGTAGTATAACGTCAGTGTCATCAGGAGAAGGAATGATACACAGACACCAGTAGTATAACGTCAGTGTCATCAGGAGAAGGAATGATACACAGACACCAGTAGTATAACGTCAGTGTCATCAGGAGAAGGAATGATACACAGACACCAGTAGTATAACGTCAGTGTCATCAGGAGAAGGAATGATACACAGACACCAGTAGTATAACTTCAGTGTCATCAGGAGAAGGAATGATACACAGACACCAGTAGTATAACTTCAGTGTCATCAGGAGAAGGAGTGATACACAGACACCAGTAGTATAACGTCAGTGTCATCAGGAGAAGGAGTGATACACAGACACCAGTAGTATAACGTCAGTGTCATCAGGAGAAGGAATGATACACAGACACCAGTAGTATAACGTCAGTGTCATCAGGAGAAGGAATGATACACAGACACCAGTAGTATAACGTCAGTGTCATCAGGAGAAGGAATGATACACAGACACCAGTAGTATAACGTCAGTGTCATCAGGAGAAGGAATGATACACAGACACCAGTAGTATAACGTCAGTGTCATCAGGAGAAGGAATGATACACAGACACCAGTAGTATAACGTCAGTGTCATCAGGAGAAGGAATGATACACAGACACCAGTAGTATAACGTCAGTGTCATCAGGAGAAGGAATGATACACAGACACCAGTAGTATAACGTCAGTGTCATCAGGAGAAGGAATGATACACAGACACCAGTAGTATAACGTCAGTGTCATCAGGAGAAGGAATGATACACAGACACCAGTAGTATAACGTCAGTGTCATCAGGAGAAGGAATGATACACAGACACCAGTAGTATAACGTCAGTGTCATCAGGAGAAGGAATGATACACAGACACCAGTAGTATAACGTCAGTGTCATCAGGAGAAGGAAAGATACACAGACACCAGTAGTATAACGTCAGTGTCATCAGGAGAGAAGGAATGAACACAGACACCAGTAGTATAACGTCAGTGTCATCAGGAGAAGGAATGATACACAGACACCAGTAGTATAACGTCAGTGTCATCAGGAGAAGGAATGATACACAGACACCAGTAGTATAACGTCAGTGTCATCAGGAGAAGGAATGATACACAGACACCAGTAGTATAACGTCAGTGTCATCAGGAGAAGGAATGATACACAGACACCAGTAGTATAACGTCAGTGTCATCAGGAGAAGGAATGATACACAGACACCAGTAGTATAACGTCAGTGTCATCAGGAGAAGGAGTGATACACAGACACCAGTAGTATAACGTCAGTGTCATCAGGAGAAGGAGTGATACACAGACACCAGTAGTATAACGTCAGTGTCATCAGGAGAAGGAGTGATACATAGACACCAGTAGTATAACGTCAGTGTCATCAGGAGAAGGAGTGATACATAGACACCAGTAGTATAACGTCAGTGTCATCAGGAGAAGGAGTGATACATAGACACCAGTAGTATAACGTCAGTGTCATCAGGAGAAGGAGTGATACATAGACACCAGTAGTATAACGTCAGTGTCATCAGGAGAAGGAGTGATACATAGACACCAGTAGTATAACGTCAGTGTCATCAGGAGAAGGATATGATACACAGACACCAGTAGTATAACGTCAGTGTCATCAGGAGAAGGAATGATACATAGACACCAGTAGTATAACGTCAGTGTCATCAGGAGAAGGAATGATACACAGGACACCAGTAGTATAACGTCAGTGTCATCAGGAGAAGGAATGATACACAGACACCAGTAGTATAACGTCAGTGTCATCAGGAGAAGGAATGATACACAGACACCAGTAGTATAACGTCAGTGTCATCAGGAGAAGGAATGATACACAGACACCAGTAGTATAACGTCAGTGTCATCAGGAGAAGGAGTGATACACAGACACCAGTAGTATAACGTCAGTGTCATCAGGAGAAGGAGTGATCACAGACACCAGTAGTATAACGTCAGTGTCATCAGGAGAAGGAGTGATCACAGACACCAGTAGTATAACGTCAGTGTCATCAGGAGAAGGAATGATACACAGACACCAGTAGTATAACGTCAGTGTCATCAGGAGAAGGAATGATACACAGACACCAGTAGTATAACGTCAGTGTCATCAGGAGAAGGAATGATACACAGACACCAGTAGTATAACGTCAGTGTCATCAGGAGAAGGAATGATACACAGACACCAGTAGTATAACGTCAGTGTCATCAGGAGAAGGAATGATACACAGACACCAGTAGTATAACGTCAGTGTCATCAGGAGAAGGAATGATACACAGACACCAGTAGTATAACGTCAGTGTCATCAGAGAAGGAATGATACACAGACACCAGTAGTATAACGTCAGTGTCATCAGGAGAAGGAATGATACACGGACACCAGTAGTATAACGTCAGTGTCATCAGGAGAAGGAATGATACACAGACACCAGTAGTATAACGTCAGTGTCATCAGGAGAAGGAATGATACACAGACACCAGTAGTATAACGTCAGTGTCATCAGGAGAAGGAATGATACACAGACACCAGTAGTATAACGTCAGTGTCATCAGGAGAAGGAATGATACACAGACACCAGTAGTATAACGTCAGTGTCATCAGGAGAAGGAATGATACACAGACACCAGTAGTATAACGTCAGTGTCATCAGGAGAAGGAATGATACACAGACACCAGTAGTATAACGTCAGTGTCATCAGGAGAAGGAATGATACACAGACACCAGTAGTATAACGTCAGTGTCATCAGGAGAAGGAATGATACACAGACACCAGTAGTATAACGTCAGTGTCATCAGGAGAAGGAATGATACACAGACACCAGTAGTATAACGTCAGTGTCATCAGGAGAAGGAATGATACACAGACACCAGTAGTATAACGTCAGTGTCATCAGGAGAAGGAATGATACACAGACACCAGTAGTATAACGTCAGTGTCATCAGGAGAAGGAATGATACACAGACACCAGTAGTATAACGTCAGTGTCATCAGGAGAAGGAATGATACACAGACACCAGTAGTATAACGTCAGTGTCATCAGGAGAAGGAATGATACACAGACACCAGTAGTATAACGTCAGTGTCATCAGGAGAAGGAATGATACACAGACACCAGTAGTATAACGTCAGTGTCATCAGGAGAAGGAATGATACACAGACACCAGTAGTATAACGTCAGTGTCATCAGGAGAAGGAATGATACACAGACACCAGTAGTATAACGTCAGTGTCATCAGGAGAAGGAATGATACACAGACACCAGTAGTATAACGTCAGTGTCATCAGGAGAAGGAATGATACACAGACACCAGTAGTATAACGTCAGTGTCATCAGGAGAAGGAATGATACACAGACACCAGTAGTATAACGTCAGTGTCATCAGGAGAAGGAATGATACACAGACACCAGTAGTATAACGTCAGTGTCATCAGGAGAAGGAATGATACACAGACACCAGTAGTATAACTTCAGTGTCATCAGGAGAAGGAATGATACACAGACACCAGTAGTATAACGTCAGTGTCATCAGGAGAAGGAATGATACACAGACACCAGTAGTATAACGTCAGTGTCATCAGGAGAAGGAATGATACACAGACACCAGTAGTATAACTTCAGTGTCATCAGGAGAAGGAATGATACACAGACACCAGTAGTATAACGTTTAGTGTCATCAGGAGAAGGAATGATACACAGACACCAGTAGTATAACTTCAGTGTCATCAGGAGAAGGAATGATACACAGACACCAGTAGTATAACGTCAGTGTCATCAGGAGAAGGAATGATACACAGACACCAGTAGTATAACGTCAGTGTCATCAGGAGAAGGAATGATACACAGACACCAGTAGTATAACGTCAGTGTCATCAGGAGAAGGAATGATACACAGACACCAGTAGTATAACGTCAGTGTCATCAGGAGAAGGAATGATACACAGACACCAGTAGTATAACGTCAGTGTCATCAGGAGAAGGAATGATACACAGACACCAGTAGTATAACGTCAGTGTCATCAGGAGAAGGAATGATACACAGACACCAGTAGTATAACGTCAGTGTCATCAGGAGAAGGAATGATACACAGACACCAGTAGTATAACGTCAGTGTCATCAGGAGAAGGAATGATACACAGACACCAGTAGTATAACGTCAGTGTCATCAGGAGAAGGAATGATACACAGACACCAGTAGTATAACGTCAGTGTCATCAGGAGAAGGAATGATACACAGACACCAGTAGTATAACGTCAGTGTCATCAGGAGAAGGAATGATACACAGACACCAGTAGTATAACGTCAGTGTCATCAGGAGAAGGAATGATACACAGACACCAGTAGTATAACGTCAGTGTCATCAGGAGAAGGAATGATACACAGACACCAGTAGTATAACGTCAGTGTCATCAGGAGAAGGAATGATACACAGACACCAGTAGTATAACGTCAGTGTCATCAGGAGAAGGAATGATACACAGACACCAGTAGTATAACGTCAGTGTCATCAGGAGAAGGAATGATACACAGACACCAGTAGTATAACGTCAGTGTCATCAGGAGAAGGAATGATACACAGACACCAGTAGTATAACGTCAGTGTCATCAGGAGAAGGAATGATACACAGACACCAGTAGTATAACGTCAGTGTCATCAGGAGAAGGAATATACACAGACACCAGTAGTATAACGTCAGTGTCATCAGGAGAAGGAATGATACACAGACACCAGTAGTATAACGTCAGTGTCATCAGGAGAAGGAATGATACACAGACACCAGTAGTATAACGTCAGTGTCATCAGGAGAAGGAATGATACACAGACACCAGTAGTATAACGTCAGTGTCATCAGGAGAAGGAATGATACACAGACACCAGTAGTATAACGTCAGTGTCATCAGGAGAAGGAATGATACACAGACACCAGTAGTATAACGTCAGTGTCATCAGGAGAAGGAATGATACACAGACACCAGTAGTATAACGTCAGTGTCATCAGGGGAAGGAATGATACACAGACACCAGTAGTATAACGTTCAGTGTCATCAGGAGAAGGAATGATACACAGACACCAGTAGTATAACTCAGTGTCATCAGGAGAAGGAATGATACACAGACACCAGTAGTATAACTTCAGTGTCATCAGGAGAAGGAATGATACACAGACACCAGTAGTATAACTCAGTGTCATCAGGAGAAGGAATGATACACAGACACCAGTAGTATAACGTCAGTGTCATCAGGAGAAGGAATGATACACAGACACCAGTAGTATAACTTCAGTGTCATCAGGAGAAGGAATGATACACAGACACCAGTAGTATAACGTCAGTGTCATCAGGAGAAGGAATGATACACAGACACCAGTAGTATAACGTCAGTGTCATCAGGAGAAGGAATGATACACAGACACCAGTAGTATAACGTCAGTGTCATCAGGAGAAGGAATGATACACAGACACCAGTAGTATAACGTCAGTGTCATCAGGAGAAGGAATGATACACAGACACCATGTATAACGTCAGTGTCATCAGAGAAGAATGATACACAGACACCAGAGTATAACGTCAGTGTCATCAGGAGAAGGAATGATACACAGACACCGTAGTAAACGTCAGTGTCATCAGGAGAAGGAATGATACACAGACCACCAGAGTATAACCGGTCAGTGTCATCAGGAGAAGGAATGATACACAGACACCAGTAGTATAACGTCAGTGTCATCAGGAGAAGGAATAACACATAGACAGGAGCATTTTCAGTGTAATAAAGATGGGGATGATAAGCAGGCATGTACAGTTTCATTGTCTGAAAGAGAGAGGGGGGGGGGGGGGGGGGGTACACAGAAATGAGCATTTTCAATGTAACAAAGATGGAGGTAATGAACAGGTGGGCAGAGTTGTAGCATGATGCAGAGGGAGGATAGTACACAGTTCCAGTATAAGGCAAAGAAAAAGTGACAAGAAGAACATGAATGTGGACAATGTACATATGACAAAGTCTGGGAATGATGTACAGATCCAGTAAAAGGGGGGAAAGTGACAGATGACGACGAAACATGGACAGTGTGAGTATGACAAAGTCTGGGAATATGACAAAACCTGGGCATGATATACAGATCCAGTAAAAGGGGGGGAAAGTGACAGATGACGACGAAACATGGACAGTGTGAGTATGACAAAGTCTGGGAATATGACAAAACCTGGGCATAATATACAGATCCAGTATAAGGGGGAAAAGTGACAGATGACGACGAAACATGGACAGTGTGAGTATGACAAAGTCTGGGAATATGACAAAACCTGGGCATGATATACAGATCCAGTATAAGGGGGAAAAGTGACAGAAGATGATGAGACGTGGACAATGTGAGTATGACAAAGTTCAGGGAATAATATACAGGTCCAGTATAACTTCCATAATGCAAAAAAAAAAAGACAGAAGATGCCTAAACATGGACAGTATGAGTAAGACAAAGCCTGGGAATGATATACGGGTCCAGTATAAGGGGTGGGGAGGGGGGGGGGGGGGGTGAGTGACAGAAGATGACTAAACGTGGACAGTGTGAGTTTGACGAAGCCTTGGGAATGACTCGCAGGTCCAGAGTACGGCACGGGGCAGGCGGCGTGGCGCGGAGTGCTGCTGGAGGCGGACCAGAAGAGCGACCTGCACAACAGCATAGGCGACCACCTGATGGCCGAGGTCTACTCCAGCATCAAGACCTGGCAGAAGGAGAGCTACCACAAGTCCATGATGCACTTCAAGGAGACCAAAGAGTTTGAGGACGGCTTCAGGAAGGTGAGGCTTTGTGTTGGGGTGTCAGTGACGAGGTTTGTGTGAGCTGGCTGATTGGATTCCGATCAGAAGAACATTTCCCTGTTAGGCAAGGGGCTGGAGTCTGGAAGCATGTTTCTCCTGAAGGTTCGGTTTGTTGTGTGTGTTCCCCAACCCCCCCCCCCCCCCCCCTCCAATTGACACCTCATTCATTATAGGTATTTTGAAAGTTCCCTTCACTGTGAAGTTGGGTTCATATAGTTTCATCAACATTATGCTTGTTAGCTCATGTAAATGACTGGTTATCCTGCATATGATTCGGTTTCTGATTTAATTGTGTGGTCACATACCTCCAGGGGTTCCAACGTTGCTGTAGTCGGAGGGCTCAAGTGGTCCAGTGATCTCTTAGGTTCTGCTGACAAGGGGATCAATACTTGAATGGTAGGCTAGTTCTCCAGCTGCCAACTGGCTTAAGCCCAATGAGGTAGGAGTTGAGGCCCCTGGTAGGGTCTCCCATGCCAGGTAGGCTAAGGGTTGAGGCCCCTGGTAGGGTCTCCCATGTCAGGTAGGCTAAGGGTTGAGGCCCCTGGTAGGGTGTCCCATGTCAGGTAGGCTAAGGGTTGAGGCCCCTGGTAGGGTGTCCCATGTCAGGTAGGCTAAGGGTTGAGGCCCCTGGTAGGGTCTTTCATGTCAGGTAGGCTAAGGGTTGAGGCCCCTGGTAGGGTCTTTCATGTCAGGTAGGCTAAGGGTTGAGGCCCCTGGTAGGGTCTCCCATGTCAGGTAGGCTAAGGGTTGAGGCCCCTGGTAGGGTGTCCCATGTCAGGTAGGCTAAGGGTTGAGGCCCCTGGTAGGGTGTCCCATGTCAGGTAGGCTAAGGGTTGAGGCCCCTGGTAGGGTCTCCCATGTCAGGTAGGCTAAGGGTTGAGGCCCCTGGTAGGGTCTCCCATGTCAGGTAGGCTAAGGGTTGAGGCCCCTGGTAGGGTGTCCCATGTCAGGTAGGCTAAGGGTTGAGGCCCCTGGTAGGGTGTCCCATGTCAGGTAGGCTAAGGGTTGAGGCCCCTGGTAGGGTCTCCCATGTCAGGTAGGCTAAGGGTTGAGGCCCCTGGTAGGGTCTCCCATGTCAGGTAGGCTAAGGGTTGAGGCCCCTGGTAGGGTCTCCCATGTCAGGTAGGCTAAGGGTTGAGGCCCCTGGTAGGGTGTCCCATGTCAGGTAGGCTAAGGGTTGAGGCCCCTGGTAGGGTGTCCCATGTCAGGTAGGCTAAGGGTTGAGGCCCCTGGTAGGGTCTCCCATGTCAGGTAGGCTAAGGGAGAGAGCCCTGACAAAATACAACCTTTTTTTCCCTTGTTCTGTCTTCTGCTTTTCTTAATGGATCTTTTCTAACTTCTGTTCCCCTTCAGTTCAGGTCTTCTTTTCTGCGTTTCTTCTTTTCTCTCTGATCTTCTTTTAAACCCACAGAATGTGCCATGCGGGGTGACCTGTGACGGAGGGGAATGAGATCCTGGTGATTGAGAGGGCAGGTGCTCTCAACCCATCTCTTTGGCTCAGACCTCTCATAAACAGAAGGTACACTGGCCCTAGTGTAGCAGTCGGCTCCCTCTAAGCAGTTCCCCAGCTGGCCGAGATGACACCTGTAGTCCTCAGCTGCTAGTCCCTGGGAGCAGGATATGATCAGGGGGTGAAAGATTGGTTGCTGTTTGTCCTGTATCCCCACGGTAGTTTGGAATGGAAGGCGTCAAGACTCAGGTCCTTGGCCCAGGACTCGCAGGTTGGATTCCATGATGGGTTGGGAAGGGGGGATGAAATCTGAATTCAAACAACATGACTGCTGCTGCTTCTCATCTTGCCCCCACAGCCAGAAGGCTGGAAGAGATAACAGAAGAAGAGATACAATCATCGTGAGAAGGAGGACACACAGAGATGCAGATTCTGAGATCAGAAGAGACACAGGTTCTGGGGGCTTCTTAGCTGGTAGTGGAGAGTGCTGTTAAGGGACAACAACTTAGTTGACACTCAGCCCTTTTGCAGTCCTGGAAGGCTTTGAAGGTCTGTGGTACAATCCCAAGTGCATTAAAAAGATTGAGATATGGGTCATTCCTGCTAGAATGCTGCTCTGAGAATCTGACTGGAGAGTGGAGTTTAATGAGGTTACAGCCCTAATATGGCTGTTTGTGATGGTCTGGACTATAGGCAACATTATCGATCCCTCTCTCTCTCTCTCTCGCTCTTCCTCTCTCTCTCTCTCTCACACACACACACACACACACATGCATGCACGCACGCACACACGCATGCACGCACGTGCCTGCACACACACACAACCCACTCTCTTCCTGATCCTGATCTTCAACCCATTTGAAACTAGCATAAGTATGGGATAGGGCTGGGGTGTGACGATTTAAAGACAAGTGACCACAGTGGAGCAAGGTTTTGTTTAGCTTTTTTTTGTAGCCAGTGAATAAACCCATGCACTTAACTAAAAGTGAAAATAGAAGAAACAAAGAAAGCTGTTCCACAGACACAGAACAAAGGTCACACACACACACACACACACACACACACACACACACACACACACACACACACACACACACGTACACGCACACACACACACACACACACACGGGTACGTACACACACGCACACACACGGGTACGTACACACACACACACACACACACACACACACACACACATGATTATGCACAGCTGTGCACTGACATGCTGCTTGCAGGCCCAAAAGCCCTGGGGGAAACGCTTGAGCAAGGTGATGGCAGCCCGCAAGGAGTACCACACAGCCTGCCGCACAGAGAAAAGCACGGCCAACCAGGAGAACAACGCGCGTGGGGACGCCTCCATATCGCCCGACAATGTGAGGGGTTGGGTTGCTTGGTTGTGGCCTTCAGGTCATGTCTTTTTACTGGACTGTGGACATTTAAACAAACCAACTAAAAAAGGGTCCCTAGGAGGAAACGGGTGGGTGTATGTGATGACGAGTTTGGAGGAGGGAAGGGTGGATAGTTATATCATGAGAGACGCTCTGTGTGCATGTGTGTGTGTGTGTGTGTTTGTGTGTGTGTGTGTGTGTGTGTGTGTAAAGTGCAGTGTGTGTGTGTGTAAAGTGCAGTGTGTGTGTGTGTAAAGTGCAGTGTGTGTGTGTAAAGTGCAGTGTGTGTGTGTGTGTGTGTGTGTGTGTGTGTGTGTGTGTGTGTGTGCAGTGTGTGTGTGTGTGTGTGTGTGTGTGTGTGTGTGTGTGTGTGTGTGTGTTGTGTGTGTGTGTGTATAAAATGCAAGGGTTGAGAGAAGGGTGACATGTTTGTTGGGTGCAGGTTTTGATCTGCGCATTGTAATGTTTGGAAAAATAGAAACCAGGATTTGTTGTTTGAAATACTTGAGTAATTCTTACAGAACTGATGCCATAAGCCTACTTTGTACAGAATAGTTAGTTATAAGGGGGCTCTCCCCTAATACCTAATTGGATTGAACAAAACCGTTTCCCTTGGCTCATTACCTCAGGGTTAACCCTTCCTATCTGGGCAGTCATGTCTTCCTCAACAGTTTTTAAACTTTAACAATTTTTAAACCAGGATGGGTTGTGTGTGTGTGGGTGTGTGTATGTGTGTGTGTGTGTGTGTGTATGCGTGCACATGTGTGTGTGTGTATGCTTGCACATGTGTGTGTATGTGTATGCGTGCACATGTGTGTGTGTGTGTGTGTTAACAGTTGCGGAAGCTGCAGGAAAAGTTAAGGAAATGCCAGCAGGAAGTGGAAGTGACACGAGAAAAAGTACCAGGCTTGTTTGAATGACTTGAACGGATATAACGCAAAGTACATAGAGGACATGACAGAGGTGAGTCCTAATTGGTGTGAATAAGAGAAGCATGTCTTGTTGGTTTTTTTTTTTTATACACTTGATCACAACAAAAAAACACACCAGTTGTTCTCTGCCAAATTTTCGTCTGTAATGGACTTCTTCAGGACTGTCGCCTTGGAACACCTAGTAGTCCTCCTTTGACGTCTATCTTGTCATACGTCATCGCCTATACATATTTATTGGTCTTTCGTTTATGTCGTCAAACCTGGAAGATTTTAGTTCTGTTTCTTCCTTTCTCTCTCTCTTTTTCCTTTTTCTGTTTCTCCTTTCTCTCTTTCTTTCTTTCTTTCTTTCTTTCTTTCGTTCGTTCTTTCTTTTCATTCTTTCAAAAAACAACATAAACAAAAACAAAACCAAAAACACTCAGTTTTTCCGAGTGGCAGCAGGGGAAGAATCGTGGACACCACCTGAGCTCTAGTCCCATACATTTAGGCCGTCGGGGTACTTTGTTTTCAGTTTGTGGCACCACAGTTGTTTCCTGACTTTGCGTTCGCACGCATTCTTGGAGTGGCACTGTTCTGTTGCAATAACCCTCATTGGTTTTTTTTTCTTATGAAACAAGAAATGTATCATGCCTGTTGAAAGATACGTATGTAGAGGATATGACAGAAGTGCTTAAGTCCTTATTTGTTTGAATCTGATTAGCATGTCTTTAAGTTTTATGTAAAAAGAAATATGTCTTTAGAAAAATACAGATCTCTGTCATGCAGAGTTTCATATCTTGTCTTGAACTTTGTGTGTACTCGTATCATTGAAAGGTGGTTGATTTAAGGGTTAAGATTTCAGATGTGTTTACATAAGGATTACAGAAAAGTTACGTTTTAGTTTAGTGTGTGCATGTGTGTTTGTTTGTTAGTCCACCTCCAATGCTGAAAGCCCCCAAAAGCTTATCAGGTTTAGTGTGTGCATGTGTGTTTGTTTGTAAGTCCACCTCCAATGCTGAAAGCCCCAAAAGCTTATCAGGACCCTGATTTGAGACTGTTCCAGTGTGCTTGCTGGTGTCAGATTCCAGTCCTTTAATCCTTATTTTCATTTCTTTATTTATTATCATTTTGATAATCTGCTCTTTAATGAACGGTGATGTGATATGTATGATTGGAGTCAAAGTCAAATTCCTATTCAAACAACACTTGTGCTCCTTATTTGAATTGCAGCACCCATGGGAATGTATTTTCGTACAAGTTCCCAGCATCACAACGACCACCAAAGCCGTACATTTCCAGAAATTCCGACCAGCCATACCTTGTGCAAATCCTTGACTTGGGTTCTTCCGTTCGACATTTTCTACCAACCAGACTATGAGCACGGCACAGTGCCCAACATTTTCTGTCAACCAGACTATGAGCACGGCACAGTGCCCAACATTTTCTGTCAACCAGACTATGAGCACGGCACAGTGCCCAACATTTTCTGTCAACCAGACTATGAGCACGGCACAGTGCCCAACATTTTCTGTCAACCAGACTATGAGCACGGCACAGTGCCCAACATTTTCTGTCAGCCAGACTATGAGCACGGCACAGTGCCCAACATTTTCTGTCAGCCAGACTGAGCACGGCACAGTGCCCAACATTTTCTGTCAACCAGACTATGATCACGGCACAGTGCCCAACATTTTCTGTCAACCAGACTATGCGCACGGCACAGTGCCCAACATTTTCTGTCAACCAGACTATGCGCACGACACAGTGCCCAACATTTTCTGTCAACCAGACTATGAGCACGGCACAGTGCCCAACATTTTCTGTCAACCAGACTATGCGCACGGCACAGTGCCCAACATTTTCTGTCAGCCAGACTATGAGCACGGCACAGTGCCCAAACATTTTCTGTCAACCAGGACTATGAGCACGGCACAGTGCCCAACATTTTGTGTCAGCCAGGACTATGAGCACGGCACAGTGCCCAACATTTTCTGTCAACAGACTATGAGCACGGCACAGTGCCAACATTTTCTGTCAGCCAGACTATGAGCACGGCACAGTGCCCAACATTTTCTGTCAACCAGACTATGCGCACGGCACAGTGCCCAACATTTTCTGTCAACCAGGACTATGCGCACGGCACAGTGCCAACTTGAGAGTAGTAGTATAATATGCATGAGGAATTATATACACAGCGAAGCATAGAATCAACACTGACAGAACAAGGGGAAAGAGGAGCGTCCTCCTCCCTCTGCCACACGTCATGGAGGTTTCACACTGGTGCGTTTCTGAGCATCCACAGTAGGCTACGTGCTGGCACGTTTCTGGAACAGACAGGGGTCAGTCAAATGGTGCAGGGCTCAAAGAGTGTGAAGTGTGAGCTAATCATCTGTGGCCTGATACTGTGATTTTCCACTGTATGCAGTATCATTGGTGTTCCTTGATGTTCATGTCAGTGATTGGGTTTTCAGGTGTATAAAAACTGCCAAGAGTTTGAACGAAAGCGGATCGACTTCTTCAAGAAAACCTTCTTCGATATGCACAGATGCTTGGATTTGAGTGTAGATGCCAAGTAAGTATAAGAAGCTGCTTTTTGAGAGTAGTGTGTGTGTGTGTGTGTGTGTGTGTGTGCGTGTGTGTGTTTGTGTGTGTAACAGAAATAGGTTGAAAATGAACATGAAGTCAAAAGACAGGTTGGCCTCTGTTGCCAGAGACGGAATGAATAAATTAGTATAAGGCAATAACCTTAATGGACATTGATCAAAATGAGCATTATAAAATCAACATCTTGGGTTCACTGAATGCTCTGTGTATACCACCATGTTGTGATGTGCTGTGATGTAAAAAAAATCCCCGGACTTGTAGACCAGTGTAAAGCAAGCTGGTATTGGACTGAAAGCTCACTACTTTGACTAACTTAGAAGCAGTTGGAGTCAGCAGATTATGTGGTGGACACATGTCACTTTAGCAGAACGCCCTGGCCTTCCCAGATAACCCATTAGGGAAGGAACTGTTATGTCACCTTTGATGGTTGCATCGGAGTTAGCTCTAGTGGTGGATATAGACAGATTGGTACTGTAAAAAATAAATAAATAAATAAAAAAGGAAAAAAGATTCTGACTGTAGTCAGTCAGTCAAACAGACTTCAGGTTGTTACTCACCATTGCATGGATGCAGGATGGACAAGAGGAGGGAATAGAGGTTGTAGGTGGGGGGGGGGGGTAGGGGAGGGGGAGTGGGATGGACGCTGGGTGTGTGTGTGGGTGAGAGTAACGGACATTGAAGGGGTGGTTGATTAGACAAAGGGGAGGGGGGGGGGGATGAGCAGCCATGTGGCAGGCAGCCATGCCTGGTAGCAAGTATGTTAAAACTGACAAATGTTGGCAGCTGGTTGACATTAGTTTATTGTTGATTTGTGTTACTGTGTCAGTTCTGAAACGGCCATGTGTTGTCATCTTGGTTATGATAAAACAGACACTGAAGCATATTGTGTCAGCAAAACGAACTTCCATGTAATCCATCCTTCCAGTCTTTCCGTCAGCTCACATGTGGAAAGCCTCTCATTAGCATATTGTGTGTCAGCAAAACGAACTTCCATGTAATCCATCCTCCCAGTCTTTCTGTCAGCTCACATGTGGAAAGCCTCTCATTAGCATATTGTGTCAGCAAAATGAACTTCCATGTAATCCATTCTCCCAGTCTTTCTGTCAGCTCACATGTGGAAAGCCTGTCATTAGCATATTGTGTCAGCAACACGAACTTCCATGTAATCCATCCTCCCAGTCTTTCTGTCAGCTCCAGCCCTGATGTGGCCCTTTGCGGTCGGCTGGGCTATAAGCAACATTATCTTATCTTATCTCTTCTGTCAGCTCACATGCTTTCTTTGGAAAAGGAACAAAGGACCAACACAGGCACAACTAGCTTGGCTCAAACATCACCTGTAAACGGACACATTAAAGCTTAATGCTTTGGACAGGAAAAAAAAAACAAAAAGCAGAATGGTAAGATGTGAACATAGAGACATACCACTCCTGTTCACATTGTATGTTGTCACTTGGTTTTCATGTGGAGGCCGGGGGGTTGTGGGAGGTTAATCTGTTTTTCCTGCCACTTCGTGCCAGATTGTTTCATTTTTCTTCTGAAAGTTGTCATGGTGATATGATGATGGCTGGGTGAGGAGAATTAATTCTGCGTGCCAGACTGAAGCAAGGTGTCTCTCAGGAAAAAACATTTTGGAACTTGTTGAAAGATCTCTTCAGTTTACAGTCGGGAAGGAATTGTTGTTGTTGTTGTTGTCATATCCTGGCTAAAAGACTCCAGGGATCATCCAAACAGCCAAAGTACTTGGAACAGTATGGTACAAATGCATCAGCTGGGGATGAGAACATTACGTGTGTGACCGTTTCTGATTACCCGCCACATACGCAGCCACACTCCGACTTCAGGGGATTTTGGAGACTGATAATGTTATGCTAGGAGCTTGTCACAGCTGAAGACAATGCACACATAACTATGCAGAGCATAACAACAATTTGATGTAGCCTTGGTGTTCTAGCCTGTGTCAATTGGCCTGACACAGCGTAACATTTTGATGTAGCCTTGGTGTTGTAGCCTATGTCAATTGGCCTGACACAGCGTAACATTTTGATGTAGCCTTGGTGTTCTAGCCTATGTCAATTGGCCTGACAGCCTTAAGCCAAGGCAGGTCAGGAAGGAATGAAACGGGTGTGTAATAATCACTCTGGGGAGCCGAGTCTGAGGGAGATCTCCATGGAAAGCAAAGCATCTCCTGTTTTAATTACAAAGTGTTTCTGGATACCGCAGAGTAAATCTTGGCTTCAGCAAGAGCAGTAACTCTATCTTCTGGTCTGGTAGATATGAAAAAGACAACAAAAAAAGCCCAGTTGAGTGATAGGGATGTGTGTGTGGCTGTGTGTGTGTGTGCAGGTTTGCCCGAGTGTACACAGAGCTGCACGCCACCATTGCCAACACGGACCCCGACAAAGACCTGAAGTTCTGGTCCAGCAGCCATGGGATAGACATGGCCATGGCCTGGCCGCAGTTTGAGGTCAGTGGAGGACTCTGTGGCCAAGGCTTGACTCAGGGCCTTGAGGGTTGGGGGAGGGGGGAGGTAGTGGTGTTGTGTGTCCTTTAAAGTCATTCTGAAAAAGTTGATTGCGGTGCTGTGTTTTAATTACCCATGCCTTTGTCTCCCCCTCATCCCATCAGAAGTAAATAGAGAGAAAAAAAAGCAACTGAAAATTCAGTGAAAGAGGCTGCTGGAAGACTGAAAACGAGGCAAAGGAAAAAGAAAAAGAAAAAAGACTGAAACAAGGCAAAAAGAAAAAAATAAATGAATTCACAAAACAAGGTGTATAGTAATGCAGAGTATTTATGCAGTGGAAAATGGACAAGAAGTTTCATTGATTCAGAAAGCTCAGTAAGCATAAGGGAAGTTAAGTTATCATAGACTTCGATGCTGGCATGCTTTTTTGTGATGTGCTGCTCCGAGTTGTAGTGCAGACAGGGGAAGATGGTTTCATGAGGGTGAATGTTGGTGCCTTTCACTGACACACTGACCTGAATTCCGCTGTGTCAAGAGCTCCATTCCGTCCGTGTGTATTTCAGTCAGTCACAAGATCTGACACCCATATATGTGACCTTCCCCACAAAATGAGTCGCTTGTCATAATTCAGCGTTTCTAAGAAAGTCATATTTTCTAAAAGTACTTTTTCTGCTCTTTTCAATGGTGAAAACCACTTTTAAATCAGGCTTTTAGTTTTCAAGATACAGTGTTTTGAAGATGGCAACCACCCTCTGAGAAGTGCTTTTGAGAAAATGAACAAAAACAGATGCACACATTTACCATGATATTAACATACTAGGTGTTTTAAAATGTTATTTGATGCAGAAAGCAGTCAAATATGAACAATTCTCTTAGTTTATTTTGTGTAGGAAAACTTACAGTATCAGCTAGGGTCAAAATCTCAAAATCGACTCCTGACACCCCTACTGCCTATTTTGGCTGCTTAACTGAAAACCCGGAGAGATGACAAGCGACTCATTCCGTGGTGGAAGGTCACATACTTTCAGACAGACGAAAGTGTTAATTCTTAACCATTGACACTGTGGTGAACTCTGCATCCCAGTTATAACAGGATTTTTGTGTGTGTGTGTGTGTGGTCACATGAACTCTTGTGTGTGTGTGTGGTCACATGAACTCTTGTGTGTGTGTGTGGTCACATGAACTCTTGTGTGCATGTGGTCACATGAACTCTTGTGTGTGTGTGGTCACATGAACTCTTGTGTGTGTGTGGTCACATCAACAGGAGTATTCTCCAGAGCTTCAGGCCATCTCCAAACGAGGCAAAGGTTCCGTGAACACCGGAGAAGGGGGGATCACCATCACCAACATCCGCCACACACGGATGACAGCCTCGGCAGCTTCAACGCGGACCAGCCCCAGATGTCCGGTTCACAGGTCAACTCCACCACAAATTCGGGGCCTACGTCCAGGCAAGTCAGTGGGTAAGTGCTGGCGTGGAGTGTTCTTCTGCTGGGTCTCTTTCCTTGCCACTTACAAACAAGTAAATTTACCTAGTTGTAAAGGGAGACGACTGCAGGCGGAAATCTAAACAAATCTTAAATAAATGTTGGTGAACTGCCAAGAGAAACGTGGAGAAATGAGTCACAAGACAAAACATGACGTGTTTCGACCTCTTAGGTCTTCTTCAGGCAAGACGCAAACAAATAGGACAATGAAAAGTATGTCACTTAGCTTGATCTCTTCAGCGCAAGGTAGGCGCTGAATGAAAACGAGGCTGTCGCCTACCTTGCGCTGAAGAGATCAAGCTAAGTGACAAACTTTTCATTGTCCTATTTGTTTGTGTCTTGCCTGAAGAAGACCTAAGAGGTCAAAACGCGTCGTGTTTTGTCTTGTGACTCGTTTGTCCACGTTTCTCTTGGCGGTTCGCTAACATTTATTCAAGATTTATTTAAGTAAATTTACGTCTAGTTTAATGTTGAGGTTCTTTGAAATGTTAAGCGACAAATGAATGACGTGTTCTGTTCATCATGAGCAATGTATGAATTGGTATGAGGGTTCTGTTTCTAATTCCCCTTTGAAGTGATGAAACAACAGTGAATAAATCATTTAGAGGGTTATGTATCAGGATGGTTATCTCGCAGCTTTGTTGGACATCTTTGAAATAATCGATTTGGAAGGATTCTACATTCCTCATCGTGTTGTGGTTGTAGTTCTCAGTTTGATGCAGTGGTATGGTATGTTATCTACTGTTCAGCGGCTTTTCCAGTTTTACCGTTGCTCACCTGCTCTGTTACCGACAGTAATTCCTACGACCACTCACTGAATCCGTTTGGCGAAGATGAGGAGGAGTCGGCTGGATCAGCAGTTAGAAAGTCCAGATCCAAGTATACCTTTATATCCCATGCATGGAATGCTGCTATGTGCATGAGAGTATAGACCCTTGGAACTGAGAGGTGGATTGTAGGGGGGGGGGGGAGATTTTGTCGGACAAACATGTAGCATGTGTTATGAGTTAGAGCAAGTCACCCCCTCCCTTCCCAGTGTGTTTGCTTTCAGACTGTCTTCAGTTTTCTGTGTCGTGTGTATTCACTATCAAATTTTTTTTCCATATATCACTTTTGTGTTCTGAAACTGTCGCTGTGAATGTGAATGCATCGCTAGGCAGTCTTGTATGCAAGGACTACACAGCTGCACTGTGTGTGTGTGTGTGTGTGTGTGTGTGTGTGTGTGTGTGTGTGTGTGTGTGTGTGTGTGTGTGTGCGTGCGTGCGTGCATGCGTGCGTGTGTGTTTAAGCCTGTTTACTTGTACCATTTCACCATATTTAGCATGGAAAAATTGGTTAGTTACAGAAATGTGATGTTCCTAGATATAATACAAAATAGATTTTGTCAAAATATGGCCAAAGAAATCAGTGTTCGACCCAACTGTGAATTGATCTCAACACAGCACCTCTCAGCACGTGATTCAGAACTCAGAAAGGTCAGTTGTTTATCGCCAAAATCAGCTGCGATGGTTTAAGTTTATTATTGTTTCGTCCATTTGTGTTATGATCTTGATTCAGCATGGCGATTCAGCAGAACTTGACAATCATGTTTAAAACTGTGTAACCACGACATTTTGGCAATTCAAGTATAAGAAATGACTACGTTTTGGTACTGAGTTCATCGTGCCAACACTTTCACCTTCCTTAAACAAACAAATCTTTGTTGGTCAGCAATTTCGCGATCAAATCAATTAGGCTTTGTCACAAACTTCACAAGTCAGGAGACAACAAAAAGTCACAAATTTTTTCAACTCCCCACCTTGGCTTCATCAGTGCTGATTTCCAAACATATTTGCTCAAAATTGTTTAGATGTGGAAGTTAAAGTGAAACTCATCTATGTCTTCTGCTCTATTTGTATTAGAAAATTAATGACAGTTTGCATGAAATTCATGCTAACACTGCGATTTTGTTCTCTTGACAAAACTTCAGTGTCCGCCATTGGAGCTGACCAATCAAAACAATTTTGTGCCGATTTCAGTGACTTAGATGGCTGAAAGTGTATTGTATACACAACCTGCACTTCTTTCTTCAACAAATGTACTGGTGCAATAACTGTTCTAAAGATATTTGAACTGATAATGATAAAAATGATAATAAAATTATGAAAAGGATCACACTATTCTCAAAGTAATCACTTAATGGGGTATGGGAATGTAACATTTAGTCCTGAAAAATGTTGACACTTTAATAAAGAAATTTTTCAATACACCCCCTTTCCCCTTGCACTCTCACACTTCTTTGTGTGTGTGGATGCATGTGTGTGTGCGTGTGTGTGTGTGTGTGCACGCGCATGCACATGCATATGTGTCTGTGTATGCGAGTGTGTGGTGTTTCTCTCTCTCACTCTCTCTGTCTCACACACACACACACACACACACACACACACACACACACACACACACACACAACACACACACACACAGAGGGAAGAGTAGGCTGTTTCTCACAATAAATAGCCATGCAAATTCAGATAACTGATAATTCTTTGGAGTAGTCAGAGTGACAGCGTTTGATTCACGGGAGTGGTAACATAGGATAAGCAGATTTAGCTATGGGTGCAGTGTTATAGAAATGGTTTTTCTCGTGTAAAGTTAAGCTCTTGGATACATGTAAACTACTTTTGCTGGTCAGACGAAAGGAAAGTTTTCTTCTCAGAATTCAAATGGCATCATATTGCATGTGGAGAAAGATACAGGTTAAATGCATGTATTTCAACATTGATTTCAGTTTCAAAATACAGAAAACCTATGCTATGAATGATGAATTGTTTTGGAAAGGGCCAACAGGTCTGATGTATGCAAGTGTGTGCTGGTGTTTGAAGTTTTCAAATAGCGACATCTGTACCTTCTACTGGATTATGATTTTGTGCTCTTTTCAGTGGCATAATGATAAGCACTGGTATCCAATCCTGCACTCCCTCTTGTTCGACTTTTTTTTTCTGGGCATTTGAAAATGAATTACCCATGTCAGTCATATGCACGTTTATTTGTTTGCCTGTTTGTTTGTTTACTTTCAACTGTTTGCATCAGAAGTTGTAAGAACACTGGGTGATTACTTCTGTTTTTCTGGCAAAATTTGTGACTGTAGCCATCTTGAATTACGTTACTGAAATTTCTTTCTATAATTTCATGAAGTTGTTTTTGCCTACAGCAAAGAATTTGTTGGTTTGTGGGCATTATTATCATATAAACTTCGATTGACATTTCTGAAATATCTTTAAGAAGTTCTAAAATATTGTACAAGAAGTTGTTTTTACAAAGGTTTTGAATAGAGTTTGGGTCGAACCAGGTATTCAAGGAGTGTTGCATGTCAGTCTGGACTTCATGTTATCCAGGAAGGTGGCAAGTTCTTTTGTATGGGTTAAGGCAGTTATGCTACAGTCTGCCTGCTACCCCTCCACCGTCACCACCACCTACCCCTTGCAACCATCCTTGCCTGACTTTACACTCATGTTTTGATGATCTCTTTCACTTTCCAGATTTTTTACTTGAACTCCCAGTTTCATTATCTCTTTCATTTTCCTCATTTGAGGCTTCTGCCTGGACTGTGTTTCATGCTCCCAATTTGAGATTCATCTCTCACTCTCAAAAATTAAGACGTCTGATTCAGTTATCTTATTTATTCGTCTAAAGTGAGACTCCTGATCTAACTTTTTTAAAAATTTCTCCTAAGTGTACATTCAAGATCAGATCTCTTTTGTTCTCCTTGTTTTAGACTCCCATGTTGACCATTTCTTTCAGTCTCGTAACGTGTGTCTTCTGATTTGACTGTCTCTTTTCATTCTCCTAATTTGAGACTCCTAGTTTAAGTCTTCGTATTGTATACTGTACCACATGAAGCTCCTGCAATGCGCAGTTAGTTTGCTAGCTAATTTTCATTACTAAGGATGCAGTAAGACACTTGCAGATTTCTCCTGATTTTAGGTTACTGGTTTGACCATCTCTTTCATTGTCTTGATTTTCGAGTGCTGGTTTGATTCTTTCGTGTTTCACTTCTTTTAAGCTTTTATTTGACCATCTCTTTCCTTCGTCCAGGTGCAAACTCCCTGAAATGGCCATCTCTGTCATTCTCCCAATTTTAGGCTTCATAAATGACCATCTCTGTCATTCTCCTAATTCAAGGCTTCATAAATGACCATCTCTGTCATTCTCCCAATTCAAGGCTTCATAAATGACCATCTCTGTCATTCTCCCAATTCAAGGCTTCATAAATGACCATCTCTGTCATTCTCCCAATTCAAGGCTTCATAAATGACCATCTCTGTCATTCTCCCAATTCAAGGCTTCATAAATGACCATCTCTGTCATTCTCCCAATTTAAGGCTTCATAATTGAGCATTTCTGTCACTCTCCCAATTTAAGGCTCCATAATTGACCATCTCTGTCATTCTGTCAATTTAAGGCTCCATAATTGAGCATTTCTGTCATTCTGTCAATTTAACTCTTTCATTCCTACTTTTCTATGAACCATTACTCCCTCTTGTTCCTAGATTCTTATAATACGAGTATTCCCTTCATTCCTAGAGGGGGGGGGAAAAAGCGTAAAGTGGGAACTGCTATGTATGCAGTAGCAAACCGGCCAGAATAGAGCGGCGAGCACTTTCCCACACTGTAGGGGCTGTCTGGCATCCATTCCATTCATAAACACTGCCCCGCAAGCGACCCGGTCATGACGTGTACAGATGACGCGACTCATGTGAAGTTCAAAGCGCTTACCGCGAGAACCGATTTTCCGGGCTGCAGGAAGGAAAGGAGGGATTTTGTGCTGCCCGGTTTTCCGGGCTGCAGGAAGGAAGGGTAGGATTTCTGCAAACCGGAAAACCGGGTTGTAGGGATGAAAGAGTTAAGGCTCCATAATTGACCATCTCTGTCATTCTGTCAATTTTAGACTCTCATCATCTCTCTCCTCATCTCATTATCTCTGAATTTTAGACTCCTTTTTCAACCATCTCTGTAATTCTATCAATTTTAGACTCTCATCATCTCTCAATTTTACACTCCTTTTTCAACTAGCTCTGTTATTTTCCCGATTTTAGACATCTTTTTTTTTACCATCTCTGTCATTCTTCCAATTTTAGCTTCCTGATTTGATCATCTCTTTCATTCTTCAAATTCTCTATTCTCGGTCTGACATGTTTATTCACCTTTCTATCTTCTGTTTTTGAAAAAAAAAAATTGCACATGGAAGAACAAGTATTTTGTAGCATAAAAATCATCTCGTAAAATTGTTGCTGTTTGTGTTGTGGGAGAGGGAGAGAGGAGATAAAGAAAAGTGCGTCAGGGGCATGTAAAGCAGCAGCCTGCAGAAATGACAGACTGACTGCGCACACAGGTGGTCCGCTCCTTCCTGTGTGGCTGGGATTCCATGTTCTAGTTCCAGCACCCCTGTCCTCTGAACTGGTTGTTGTTGTGGCTTTTAGTGGTGCGTGTGAATGAACCATTCTCATGTAACTTCTCTTGTTTGTATAACAAGCTTTCCTTGTTTGTTTCGGTTGATTGGTTTCTTTCAAACATCTCTGGATTACAAATATAGATCCTGTGCATGCATCATTTGGCATTTACCACCCACAAACCTCAGGTCTGTGTTCTTTTGACAGACAAGTGGAAAGGGAGCATTCTTGGTCATTTTAAAACTGGGGCCCCAGTTTGTTTGACAGTTCAAGGAGGAACATCTGGAAAGATGTCTGTACTTTTCATCTGGTCTTTACTGAGCACATATTAATTGAAGTATGTGCATAAATATCAGCTGAGCCAGTCGTTTGTAACAAGATGTTTGAAACTGGAAACAACACCCTAAGTTAGAGCAGAAGAACAGTTAGACATATGTTACTAGTGAAAGATGTGAGTGGGGTTGACTTTTGTTTGGTTCATACACTTTTTTGTGTGTGGTGGAAAAACATAGTGGTGGATCTTTACTTGAAATGCATGGAATGCATGCTGTCAGTGAATAGTATTGCAAGAGAGTCAGTGCTAAGATCAGTGGTAAACACACAGAAAAATCTACAAATGATAGCTAATGTAAACAAAGGATCATGTCCTGTATGATTTTCTTTTAGATTAAGCATTCACCGCTGAAGGTCAGGTCTTTTACAAAAGGAAACATTGGGAAGGTTTTGTGATAAGTTTAGATTACTTGAAGAAAAAAGGAAGTGAAATGAAGATTACAATCAACTGATTTCAAATCAGAATATGCTAGAATATTTTAGAGGCAAATAACTTTAAAAGGAAAAAAACAAATTCTTCAAAAGAAAATGTAAATTTTGCAAATCATAAACAGATTCTTCGGCATTATTTGTGGCGTTGGCAGAGAACTGGGGGGAAAACATATGAAAAAAAAAAGATTCGAAAATTGTCTAAGAGTGAAATTAATTTAGTCACTGTACACCTTAATTATGGACATCCATGTTTGAAATGGTAACATTGAGGAGAGCATGTTTGAAGCTTTGTGGACAAATTATGGCTGGTTATAAAATGTGCCAGCCTACCACGAAATGAAACCATCTTATATGCCTTCATAGATCTTTCCTGTTTTGTTCATTTGAAAAGGAAGCTGACAAAAGCGTTGTCTTTGAAAATTTTACTGATTTCATTGAGTGATATCATTCCGTGAGACTCATGCAAGCAATGTTTGTAACAAGAATACTCCACTTTTGATTTTCGTTACTTCTTATGGATTGTCACTGATTTCCGTTTCATCAAGGAGGCGTCACTGCATGCTGACTAGTCCATATACACTACACCACATCCACTAAGTGTGGAGACACACTGCGTGTGATTTAAAGCTGATGGGTAAACGTATTAGTAAGTAAGATGAGAGAATTGAAGAAGAGGGTCTTGTGGTTATGACTTAGCAGATGTCTGACCTACCCATTAGCTCAAAGCGTACGTATTAGTAAGTAAGATGAGAGAATTGAAGAAGAGGGTCTTGTGGTTATGACTTAGCAGATGTCTGACCTACCCATTAGCTCAAAGCGCTGGTCAGACCTTGGGTGCCTACCTCACATTGGCTGTACCATTATTATCATGGTTGACATTGGAATTCATGTTTACTGCTGCCAAACGACAATTCTTGAGAAAGCGGTGGAAAGACACAGCCTTCACTGAGTGGTGTCATGGGATTGTTGCAGAGGGTCAGGCGGAGCAGAGGGCTCCAATGGAGACAACCCCTTCGGTGACGGTGACCTGGACGTGGAGGAGGAGGGCATGGACCTGGATGACAACAGTCAGGGCTGGGCCGTGCGGGCCCTCTACGACTACGAGAAGGCTGAGGACGATGAAATTGGCTTTAGAACAGGTCGGTGTCATCAGGGGAGGGGTGGAAGGGGTGGGGGAGAAGGGGCAGTGCAGGTGGAGAGAGAGGTTGGGGCAAAGGTAAGGTAAAGAAAAAATGGGTCAGGGGAGGGGTGGAAGGGGTGGGGGAGAAGGGGCAATGCAGGTGGAGAGAGAGGTTGGGGCAAAGGTAAGGTAAAGAAAAAATGGGTCAGAGGAGGGGTGGAAGGGGTGGGGGAGAAGGGGCAATGCAGGTGGAGAGAGAGGTTGGGGCAAAGGTAAGGTAAAGAAAAAATGGGTCAGGGGAGGGGTTGGGAAAGGAGGTAGGGAGAGGTCTGTGCATTTTCTTCATGACTGAAAAGAGGAGAATTCAGATAAACCTGGGAAGAATGTACTTGCTGTTTGTATGTCGGGTGTGAATGCAGCTTAGAGGTTAACCTCCGCACAGCTCTGGCTGGAAAGCAAGCCTGTGGGTTTATAAGAGGAGTATCCACCACAAAGATGCACTTACCTTTTCCCAGTTGGTCGTGGGCATGGTCCTCAACTGTTTGGCGCCGGATGTCTTCGACCAGGGACTAGCGCCTGTGAGGAAGCTAGCCTTGAAAACTTCTTCCATCCTGTTCACTTTGGTCACTGCCAGCTGCATCTGTCAGCTGCTTGCTCCTCCAAGGACTACGCTTTTTTTTGTTTTTTTTGTTTTGCTGTCCCATCTTCTGTGCCAGCACAGTGGCATTGCACCCACGACACTCATTCTGACCCCATGTCCACAGCCACAGCCCGGCCTGGCCCACTGCAGCCCAGACACCAGCCATCCACTGGAAGCAGTGAGTGTCAAGTGGTCGAAAGGCAACCCACCAGAGAAAACTCTACGCAGCTGCTGAGTCACATCGGTGGCGTTCAGTGGCGCTTGTTCTGATCCAACATGATGCAGGACACCACCTACTAACCCCCCCTATTGACGACAATAATTGCTTGGTCGTGAAGCCGGCGTGAGTGAGCTCCCCCTCTGAAGGGCGCCACCACGTCCGTCAAACGACAGTCCCCCATGAACTCACCAATACCTGTTACCTCGGATGGAATCAAGCCAGTGCCATACACACAGAGAGGACATTGACACTGAGATGAGCAGGAGAGCAGGGCCTGCTGAAGGACTGTAGCATTGGTTTGGACACTGATGGCTCAGCGAATGGGCAGACACTTCCCTTCCTTCAGGACTAGGATCACAGAACATGAACAGCCCTCGCTTCCCTTCAACTGGTCGCTCTGGAAGACGCTGGCTTTCTGTTGCAGTGCCCTGTACACACACAAAGGGTATTCCTGGAGCATTCCTGGAGTGCTTTCCCCTGTTTGCCACATTCATGAAACGCCCTGCTGCTCCCTTTAGGCGATATATGTTGTGCTTCCTGGGTACATGGTCAGAAAGTAACTCTTGACTTGTGGAATGAGTTCTAATGGGGGCATTCAGCATTCTTAGGGTTGTATTGGACTGGCTGTTGACTCCTGGAATGAGTTCTAATGGGGGCATTCAGCATTCTTAGGATTGTATTGGACTGGCTGTTGACTCCTGGAATGAGTTCTAATGGGGGCACTCAGCATTCTTAGGATTGTATTGGACTGGCTGTTGACTCCTGGAATGAGTTCTAATGAGGGCATTCAGCATTCTTAGGGTTGTATTGGACTGGCTGTTGACTCCTGGAATGAGTTCTAATGGGGCATTCAGCATTCTTAGGATTGTATTGGACTGGCTGACTCCTGGAATGAGTTCTAATGAGGGCACTCAGCATTCTTAGGATTGTATTGGACTGGCTGTTGACTCCTGGAATGAGTTCTAATGGGGGCATTCAGCATTCTTAGGATTGTATTGGACTGGCTGACTCCTGGAATGAGTTCTAATGGGGGCATTCAGCATTCTTAGGATTGTATTGGACTGGCTGACTCCTGGAATGAGTTCTAATGGGGGCATTCAGCATTCTTAGGATTGTATTGGACTGGCTGTTGACTCCTGGAATGAGTTCTAATGGGGGCATTCAGCATTCTTAGGATTGTATTGGACTGGCTGTTGACTCCTGGAATGAGTTCTAATGGGGGCACTCAGCATTCTTAGGATTGTATTGGACTGGGCTGTTGACTCCTGGAATGAGTTCTAATGGGGCATTCAGCATTCTTAGGATTGTATTGGACTGGCTGTTGACTCCTGGAATGAGTTCTTATGAGGGCACTCAGCATTCATAAGATTGTATTGGACTGGCTGTTGACTCCTGGGTTTAGTTCTTATGAGGGTATTCAGCATTCTTAGGATTGTATTGGACTGACTGTTGACTCCTGGAATGAGTTCTTATGAGGGTGTTCAGCATTCATAGGATTGTATTGGACTGGCTGTTGACTCCTGGGTTTAGTTCTTATGAGGGTATTCAGCATTCTTAGGATTGTATTGGACTGGCTGTTGACTCCTGGAATGAGTTCTTATGAGGGTGTTCAGCATTCATAGGATTGTATTGGACTGGCTGTTGACTCCTGGGTTTAGTTCTTATGAGGGTATTCAGCATTCTTAGGATTGTATTGGACTGGCTGTTGACTCCTGGAATGAGTTCTTATGAGGGTGTTCAGCATTCATAGGATTGTATTGGACTGGCTGTTGACTCCTGGGTTTAGTTCTTATGAGGGTATTCAGCATTCTTAGGATTGTATTGGACTGGCTGTTGACTCCTGGAATGAGTTCTTATGAGGGTGTTCAGCATTCATAGATTGTATTGGACTGGCTGTTGACTCCTGGGTTTAGTTCTTATGAGGGTATTCAGCATTCTTAGGATTGTATTGGACTGGCTAGGTGACTGCGTGCTGTCAATGTTCGAGTGTCATAGAAAGAAATGGGTGAAATGAGGAGTTCCAGTTACCTTTTACAAAGAAAAACCTTTATGATTTAAAAAAAAAAAATTTCTGGATCTCTCCTTCCTTCATTTATTCATGGATGTCTCCCAACAATGATTATTCTATCTTTTTGTTTCTTTAGGATAAAGTCCGTCTGTAGGTTTTGACATAGTATGCCTCTCTACAAAGGGACAACACATGAACACACACAAAGGTTATATGTTCTTTGTGTATATGTGTGTGTGTGTGTATTTTGTGCAGGGGCATACTGCTCATTCGTGTGTGTCTTTTAAAAGAGTGTCCATGTCATTAAACACCACTGTGTAATCATATGAGCACGTTTCTGTGTGCAGGAGATGTGTTTGTTCAGTTGTCCAACGAGGACGAGATGGGCTGGTGCAGAGGTCGGAAGGACGGGGCCACAGGTCTCTTTCCCAGCAACTACGTGGAGAGAATATGAGCTGTGTGTCTTCTTCCCTGACGTCTGCATCTTCCCCCACCCCACCCCACCCCTGTCTGCCTGCTCTCTCTCTCTCTCTCTCTCTCTCAGCTCACCGCATCATGCACTGCTGCCCCGGACCTCTTCGCCTCGTCGACGCACCGCCTAGCTGTGCTTAGTTCAACCGTTCTGATCAACACAGAGATGATTGGAGAAAGATAGTGTCACACCTGCTTTTCTTTCTTTTTTTCTTTTTTTTTTGAAGCAGCTGTGACTATGACTTTTTTTTTCTCACTATGTTGTTGGCAGAATGTGACTTACTTACATGGATTTGTGTCTTGGTGGGGAGCGGAACTGGTTTTCATTTTTACTTATCAGTCGGAAGTCTTAGCTTTGCTGCTCTAACGGTTTCATCTTGCACAGACATAAGTTGCTTCTTTTTTTTTTTCCTTTTTTTTTTTCCTGGGACCCATGTGAACTTGAAAAGCACAATCTGTCTCTGTTCGAAGAAATCTGTGAGAGAGGGAAAAAAAAAAATGTTCATGATAGAACTGAAAGATTAACAGAAGTTTTGCAGGAGAGGTGGAAGGTGTTGGTGGGTGGTGGAGAGACAAGGTGAATGATCTGGTAGGATTGTCGTTTTTGTTTGTTTGTTTGTTTTTTCTTTTCCAAATGAGTCTGTGAGCTGTTTTTAGTGTGGTTAAGCAATGGTGTTGGATTTTTTAAGTGGACTCTAGGCGTGGCGGTCAAAGGAAATGGTCCTTTTTCTAAGGGAGTTGTTAGTTTATTGAAGAGCATGTTCTAAGTGTGAAAAATGTGGAATGAAGGATGCTGACTTTGGTTGGAAACAAAAAGTTGATAGAAGTGAATGTAGAATTGACAAGAGTATTTGAGTGCAGAGTTTGGTCTTCTGTAGATCTTTCTGCAGTCGCCTTAACCTTTTCAAGACTGATTTGCTTGCAGAGATGTCATCTGTCCCAAGTTCATGTGACTTAGTTACCACTGTTAATAGTTTGTTGTGTTAATATGCAGACATCAGAATCGTTCCGCCTTGTTCGTTTTTGGCTTGCTAGGGTCACACACACACACAAATGCCGCTTTTTTCAGGTCATTTTTGTAGTTTTGTGTTGCACATGGTGTGCTGAGTGCATTGTGAGATAGGCAGTCATTCTCCTGGATGCAGAGTGCATTGTGAGATAGGCAGTCATACAGGAAGGCAGTCATACTCCTGTATGCAGAGTGCATTGTGAGATAGGCAGTCATATAGGAAGGCAGTCATACTCCTGTATGCTGAGTGCATTGTGAGATGGGCAGTCATACTCCTGTATGCTGAGTGCCTTGTGAGATGGGCAGTCATACTCCTGTATGCTGAGTGCATTGTGAGATAGGCAGTCATACAGGAAGGCAGTCATACTCCTGTATGCTGAGTGCCTTGTGAGATAGGCAGTCATACAGGAAGGCAGTCATACTCCTGTATGCTGAGTGCATTGTGAGATAGGCAGTCATACAGGAAGGCAGTCATACTCCTGTATGCTGAGTGCATTGTGAGATGGGCAGTCATACTCCTGTATGCTGAGTGCCTTGTGAGATGGGCAGTCATACTCCTGTATGCTGAGTGCCTTGTGAGATGGGCAGTCATACAGGAAGGCAGTCATACTCCTGTATGCAGAGTGCCTTGTGAGATGGCGAGTGACGCTGCTATCAGGTTCACACTGCACCTGCACAGAGCAGCCCAGCTGGCTGGTTTTTGTTCGCACAAATAGGAAAGGACACGCTTTTGTTTTCGGTCAGGTGATCTGTGCTGTCTGCTTTACTGTGTCATGGATTGTTATGGAGGACATTCTTGACGATCAGCAGAAGCACTCTAGTGCTGTGGATTGGGCTGCAGCGATCAAAAGAAGCAGCATCAGAAGCACTCTAGTGCTGTGGATTGGGCTGCAGCGATCAAAAGAAGCAGCATCAGAAGCACCAAGTTCTTCCAGATCATACCAAAAAGTACCCGCGCCTCGCGCCATCCACCCTGGGGAACTCCCACAGAAATTGTGCACAAGTTGACTCTGCTGCAGGTGAATGTATGCGTGCAGTGCTGCTAAATGTTGTGCAGGTATCTGTGCCATTGTGGGTCTGAACGCTCCATCAGACAATCACAATGTTGATGTGAGAAGTTCTGAAGTTGTTCTTCAAAATAGTTCTGAAGGCATTGGCATTTCTGCGTTTGTCCACCGTTTTCCTAAACGGTTTAACTGCAAATTGCCTGTTTAGGATGACTGTGCTTTTGCATTCGTACAGGTCATTTTGGAAATGTTCAGAGTGAAGACACAGTTTTGATCTTTCGGAGCTAGCTCTTGCAGGTGTCGCTTGCAGTGTGCTTGAAAATGAACAAAAAAAATCATTATTACATCTTGTATCAAGTGTAACAGCTGACAAGAACCATATGTGTCCGTGAAAGAGGACCGCCCGCATCATGTGATGTAGATCATAATAGTGGCGTTGGCAGCGCTGAATGATGTTGACTTGAGTATTAACATCGACAATACCAGTAGGGTTGAAATGGATTGAAGTTTGTGTTGCGCTGATTGATGTAGTGAGTCGGCCTCCGTCTGAGGGGCCCTTCAGACAGTGAGGAGGGTCACACTGATCTCAAGTTGGGGTATCGGACACGCACAGACAAACTCATGCACATCAAATCACAGCCACTGCTGGAGGGTCATATAAACGTTGAGTGTGTTCAGACATGTAGGTGGCGTTGTTGTTTTTTTCTCGTTTCTTTGTATGATACCACAGTGACATGATTTCTATTTTTCAAATGTTCTTGGAATGTAGTTTGGTACAGGCTAGGTTAAAATAGCTTGGAAAGTGGATTTTTTCTTCTTTTTTTTGGGGGGGGGGGGGGGGGGGGGTAAATGTGTGCTGAATTCAATGACAAGCATGCCCCGCACACAAAAAAAAGAAAATTATGTCAAAGTTGCTGAATTACGTCAAAGATGCTGAATTGGTGTGAAGAGGAAAATAAAAGACAGAAAATGGATCAGAGGTGGATAAAGGAAGGACAGAAGACAGTGCAATACACAATGCAGTCTTTGATATTTCTACTTAGCCTGTTGCCTTCAAATAAGTAAAGTGATCAATGTTCGTACTTTATTGCCTCCTTACTGTTAATATCAGTTCAGAGATTTTTTTGCTTTCCCTGGGAAATGTGCTTCCCGTGCGAAAGTTGTGATGTCGGACTGAAGTACCTTACTCAATCAGATGTCGTCTTTCACGAGCAAAAGGAAACGGAATGAAGAGGTTGACGACGTGGAACATTGGCGGCTTCACGCTGCTGCTTACTACTTACTTACAGTTGCTGCGACTGCCCTAGGAACAAGAGTCCAGTGTTTGAGAGTTGTTGATAAACATCTGATATATGCAGCCCCCATGTACTATTTGAATTTTACGGAATTGTCTTGATTGTATGACTGACCTGTGCAAAGTATTATATCTTAGGTGTGTGTGTGTGTGTGTGCGTGTGTGTGTGTGCGCGGGTGCGAGTGCGTGCGCGTGTTTTATGATGCACCTGTTGAAGATATGCAACAAGACCGATCCAGTAAAACTAACAGCTGTCCATATCACCCATATCCTCCGCTTCCCTCCTGAAAACTCTTCACCTGTCTGGTTTGGAGAAGGGTGTTTTCTTTTCTACAGGAATGCTTCTGTGGGTCAAGTATGAACTTCACGTCTATCAGATTTTGTTTTTTTGCGCATGTACATCCGTCTGCGATGACCATTGGTTTGACGCCATGCTTTTTGGTTCAGACTGCATGCTGTTGACTGAATAGTCTGCACGAACTACTTGTACAAAGAGAATGCACTGTGTACGCCGTAACGGTGGAAGCAGATTGCGAGGTTTGTGTACGACACAGTGGAAGTAGACTGTGTAGACTTTGTACACAGAGTAGTAGCTGCAATGGAAACAGATCGTGTAGACTTTATACACAGATCAGTGATTACAATGGAAACAGGTTTTATAGACGTTTTACACAGATCAATGATTTCAGTGGAAACAAATTATGTAGGCTTTATACATAGATCAGTGATTGCCATGGAAACAGACTTTTATAGACTTTTTACACAGATCAATAGTTACAATGGAAATCAGATAGTGTAGTGATTGCCATGGAAACAGACTTTTATAGACTTTTTACACAGATCAATAGTTACAATGGAAATCAGATAGTGTAGGCTTTGTACAAAAGTTGGTAATTAACAGGGGAAGCAGATAGTATAGACTCTGTACAACGAATGATAGCACAAGTAGGTTGTATGTATGGACTATACGAGTAGGTCAGTTAATGATGGCAGAAGTAGATTGTACATGTGGAGTGTACATACAGGTCAACTAATGACAGTGGAAGTAGATTGTATGTACAGACTGTTTTTCAGATCAGCTAATGACAGCGGAGGTAGATTGTATGTGTGGAGTCTATACACAGGTCAACTCATAACAGTTGAAGTAGATTGTATGTGTGGAATGTATACACAGGTCAGCTAATGATGATGGAAATAGATTGTACATGTGGAATGTTGTACATGTGGAATGTATACACAGGTCAACTAATGATGACGGAAACAGATTGTACATGTGGAATGTATACACAGGTCAGTTAATGATGATGGAAATAGATTGTACTTGTGGAATGTATACACAGGTCAGCTAATGACAATGGTAGCAGATTGTATGTATTTGTGCACACAGGTCAAACGATTACAGAGCAGACCGGTTTACTTGCATGCTTTTGGGATAATCTATACACAGAATTTTGCTAAAGTACAGGAATGATCAACGTAAAAGTACAAGCGATGAAAAGGAAGATCAAGGTAAGTATTTCTTGATAGAACATGGAGTACTTTACAATGGGAACGAAGAAATGCTGTCTGTCTGTCTGTGTGTCCGTGGTCAAAATGTGTTCAACTCGCTCCAGACAAAAGTTCTGGGCCAATCTTTCTGAAAATTTGTAGCTATGTTCATTATGGGTCACGGATGATGCCCGATGTTTTAGTTTACCAGAATAGCTGTTGCTATCAGCTGCACCCCCCCCCCCCCCTTCTTCCACTAACTGGAAATTCTCTCCCCTCTTTGTCACTGTACACATGTATTCAACATAAACTGGGAGTACGTTTATATGCTTTGCATCTTGTTACTCCTGTGGAGTGCAAACTGGTGTGATTGCATTGGTGACCTGTAAATACAGTCCATCCTATTTTCAACAGTCATCTGACCTTTTTTGCAGTTCACTTCTACTGTCATCCGACCTTTGTATGCAGTTTAGATTTTAGGCCCAGAATTCCAGTTTCAGTCTAAGCCCCCTCCCCCTTTTTTTTTTCTTTCTCATAACACTTGATGACCAACATCAGTATTTTGATAACTGTGGTGTTGTTGGCTTTTTTTCATTAAAGATTGCAGTTTGAAACACCGCTTGATAACCTTCACAACCATCAGGGACAGAATCTGCCTCTGCTGTAATTATATGACCTGTGAATACAATCCATCCTATCTTCTGCCGTCATCTAACCTGTGTTCGCAGTTCATAGAATCTTCTACAGTCGTGCGACCTGTGTTTGCAGTTCACATGATTTTCCACCATCGTCCAACTTGTGTATGCAGTTCATGTAATTTTCCACTGTCATCAGACAAGTGTATGCAGTCCAAAGAATGTACCACTGGCTACTACACAGTCTTCCTCTGTTGTCAGACCTGTGTGTACAGTCCATACAGTGTGCTTCCTCTTGTCACCTGACCTGTGTATAAAGTCAGTACAGTGTGTTTTCACTCCTGCCTGACTGACGGTGGAAACACACTGTATTGATTGTGACACTGATCTATATAGTGGGATTTCCCTGTGATCTGGTGTGTGTGTACAGGCCATACAGTGTGCACCCTCTGTCATCTGACTCGGTGTATACACTCCTCTTAATTTCATTCACTCTGCCACTGTCATGCGACTTATGTCCATGGTCCATACAATGTGTTTCCACTGTCGTGATTTGACCTCTGTTTATACAGTTCAACTATCCTTTGCCACGGTTGGACTTGTTCATCCCTAAAAATTCTGCTGGTATACCTTTTTTTGTTTGTTTTTTGAACAAAATCATAATGATGCATGAAACAGAAAGGTCAGAGGGCACCATGTCTGCTGCTGGATGGCTGGCTGTGCAAGGGAGAGAGGACGTGAGGAGAGAAGACATCGTAAACAGGATGATGAGACTTCAATCAAACCCGGATCCACAGAGGTTTTGGTAGTATCAGTCTAGGAATACATTACATGGGAAAGATTCTTGTTTCGTTTTTTGTGTGTTTTTTTTCAGATGTGTGCAAGACATGTTGCTGATTTTTTTTGTTAAATGTTCAAGGGAAGTGCGTTTGTCTTTGTTTTGTGTTTTAAATGAAACTCGGAAGGCCTGTGACTTAGTTTATATTTCACAATTTATATTTTAGTTTATATTTTCAAAGTTGGCATTTTGGTTTACATTTCGCTGGTTAGTCAGAGAGGACTATGCATGGTGAACTCGTTAAATGTCATTCGCATATTTCACTGATAGTTCATGAAAGAATTCTTTTCCATCCAATTTTTCTTTCAGAATCAAATGCTTTGCAGTGTTACTTTATTTTTTTAATCCACAAAAATTCGATTTGGGTTTGGGTTTGTGGGAGAACTTTGACTGGTCTGGGTTGTGATGCAGTACAAGGAAGTTATTTGCAAAATGAACAGGAGCCCTTGATCGATGTCCATTTCTGTTTCACCAGTTTTTTGTCCATCAGGCAATTGATGTTGGTATTGTTCATGGTGGTGGTGGTGGTGTTTTGTGTGTGTGTGTGTGTATGAGTGTGTGTGTATGTGTGTGTGTGCAGGGTTTTAGTGTTTAGCTAGTAATCTCAAATTGCAATAAAAGTAGAAGACGCTTGTGTTGGTGTGGATCTGGCTGTAAACATGTTTCGTTGAGATCAGGGAGTCGAAGTGCTGACGTTTTGCTTCAGATTTCTTTTCTATCCATCTCTCTTACCTCCCTTGCTTCTCGCAGCCTTTGAGTGAGACAGATTTCAGCAGCCCTTTTGTCGCTGTTGTTCCATTTGATAATCTGATCCATAGTTCAAGTTTCAATCAAGATCGGTGTTCATGTGTGCAGGTTTGTAAAATTCTGTTGTGTCGTGTGTCTTAAAAGTTGTGTTGTAGACAGTCTGCTTGCTTTAGAAGAGACAGTGTGCGTGCTTTAGAAGAAGCCGGTACATTTTTTGAAGTGTGCACAAATGATCAATGTCAGTTTTCAGATTTGTATCGACAAACCTATGTTTGGTGTAAAATTGAGTTACTTAAAGCTAACTTGGGGATGTTTTGTATCTCTGAAGGAGCAGAATCTAAAGTCAGTGCAGCTGAGTGCATCAGGTGTCTGCAGTATCGCACTGTTCATGCAGTGTCATTATGTTAAGTGGCAGACATTGTGTAGGGTTAGCTCCTCACAACTGTTGATGATGTGCATTCCTACCCATGACAGCGGCTGCTTGGTGCCATTTTCAAGAGTTACAGCCGTGATTCCCATCCTAGAACAAGTCTAAACGCTTTTCGTTGAGTGGATTAGCTCTCAACAGTTTTTGAGCTATTTTGCATTTTGTATGAATTTTTGTAGTTTTTTTGTAACATTCTGCGCATTATTTCTAAAATAATAATATTTTTGTGTTGAATGTGTCTATTTCAGGATTTTTAGGCGATACATTGCTTGAGATAACAAAAAAGTGTTAAATGCATTAATTCCGGGAGGAAACCGTCGATCAGCGGTGATCGAAATTCAAGGGAAAGAACTGAAGAGAGTTAGCTTGGTGGCATTCTCCTGAACCTTAAGCTTCATGTATCACGTATCATGAAGTGCCAGCACAGAAGCATTGGTGGAATGCCCTTTTTTTTTTCTTTTTAGTGAGCACACAAGTATTAGTCCAGGAGAAAGTAGAAGGGGCATTCGCTTGACCATTTCACTGGGAAGCAGTCCTGTCCTGCAGACTGAAAATGATTTTTCTTTCATTCTGATAGTGTTCCTTTGAGACTCTGATAGTTTCGCTCTGTGACAGGTCAGATGTGGCAGTTTCCCAAGAATGCAACGGCGAGGTAATGTTAACTCTTTATGAGAAGCAGTCGAACTGGCTGTGGTTTGTTTATGTGATTATGGGAACATTACTTTGGTAAGAAATGTATCTAGTTCCTCCTAGTGCATTTCCAGATGGAAAGTCTAAACATTCTACGGTTAACAAATGTATTTTTTGCAATTTTCCTGTTTTAGAACTGAGCAGAACTGTCTATATGACTGTATTTTGCTATATTGCCCTGATATTTTGGCCCTGCCTTATATGTTCTGGTCAGTTTTTGAAAAACATACGAGGTTGTGCAGATGGTAGCACCAAAGAAATTGGTAAAAATTTCAGTTTCGAGACTATTTACTTATGGTCAAGTGCTGCAAAAAGATATATGTTCACTTTCTTGAAAATTTTGGCAGCTGAAAGAGACAGGCCTAATGGCAGCCAAAAGTGTCCAAAATGCATGTGATAATGAAGCAGCAGTTTCAATGATAGTACATTGCTATTAAGTTATCAAAACCAGGAAGAGAGCTGCCAAATGCCATTTGGTGCGGAAGTCGGTACCTTTGGCTTTTTGTTATGGTTCATTTGTGTTCTTTAAATTTTCATCATTACTGATTCATCTCTTCACATGCTGCTCTGTATGTTTGCATTATTATTGATCCATCTTGTCGTACAGTGTGCTGCTCAAGTGCTGGTTGCCTCTGTGACATTTTAAAACCCATAACGACTGACCCATGAAATGAAAGCACCAGTGACCCAGAGCAGCAAGAACACACGGAGAACTGCCAGGTGTCGGGGAGGAGAAGGGGAGGTGGCAGATCTGATTTGGGAGGGGGGGATGGGGAAGGTGGGGGGGGGGAGGTGGTGTATCTGTGTACAGTACTTTCTTGTGTGTGTGTGTATAGAGTGTGTTTTCACCGTGTATTTTCCTTTTTTTTTCCCTTTTTTTTCACCCTCAGTGTCGCAGCAATCATTCCAGAGGCGTTTGAAGTGAAACCAGGTCCCCTCACATCGGTCTCCTTAGTGGTGATCACTGAATGTGTCCTTTCTATCAGCCCCCCGTTCAGGTGTCCTCCTCATTCTGCCTTCAGTCGTCAACCTACTGTGTCAAGAGTGTGGCAGATACCATTTACCTGTGTCAGTGTATCCTTGTATCTATGCAGAGATGGTTTTTCTGTGGAGTAGAGAATGGAATCAGCTCGGAGAGAGTTCTGTGGAGGGTCCAGTGCCTACACTTCAACTGTCTTGGACTTAAAAACAGATCTGGGAGGAGACGTGTGGTCGGTATTTCACCAATGTCTGAGTAAACGCACGGGTTCACTTTGTAGTAAATTGTATCGTTCTTGTATCACTGCATTTTATTGGCGTCAGCAAGGTGGACTGGTTTTTGGTTGCTGAAGTCGGTGTGAAATCTGAAGTATCTTTGTGTTTGTAGAATGTTCATACTCAGTAGAATTTGGTTTATGTAAAGTTTTTTTCTTCTTTTTTTGTTGCTGTGTTGATGATGAAGTGTGTTATCAGAATGGTATGATCTTGCCCAAGGATCTTGCAAGAAAAGGCAAATGATGTAGAACGATGTGGTATGTGCAAAATGTACATCAGGTAGGTTTCATGCTCATGTCATGGAAAAGCTCGTCTTTGTTTTGTAATGTGAATATGGGAAGACAACTTTATCTTTCCTAAATTATGGTTTTTTCTCTCTAAACTAACCCCACCCACCTACTCACTCCCCCTCCTGCCCATCTGCGCCTTCACCTGTTCCCCCATTGTGTGCCTTCCCCAGTTTGGGTATAGTGCAGCAAACGCTAACATCAAGGGACATAATCCTGTGTCTTGGACCTGGGTTACCTCTTGTTGGTGTAAGTATTGCTGAAAACCCCTCCTGACTGATTATTTTCAGGATTTGCAGTTTCATCAAGTTATTCTCAACAAATGTACATGTGTTAACAGTCAAAAAGTACTCCTTGTGTGTGATGAGCGATGGATTAGAGCTAAGGGTATGGTTCTGGGAAGAATTCAGGATAATTTCTAAAATGAATCTTTCCTTGAGGGCGATTTGGCGAGATCGTGACGTTTGTACCGAGGTCGAAGTGAAATTGACCTGTGTCGTATCATTGTTTACTTCTCTCACATTAAAACTTCAATGTTGGTTTACCAGTACAGCTCAAGCAAAACAAAACAAAAAACACTCAAGTCTGCTGGGGTCATTTTCCAACCATTGTTTTTCTTCTTTTTTTTTCAACCTTAACGTAGTAGTTGTCTTCTACAGAAATGCTAAGCGTTGAATCTAAGCAGCTTGGGTCGCTGGGCATGTTGGCGGTTAGGGTGTTGACGTAGTGTACGCGAGTGGTGTGTGCTATGTGAAACTCAGGGTTACTGGTCATGCAGTGTGTGGAGAAGCTTGTACAGCAAGGAAGGCGGAGCTTCTTTTCCTTCATTCACTTTCATTCTCCACGATCATCCTGTGGGATTGTACTTTTTTTTTTGGAGGGGGGGGGGGGGGGGGGGGGGGTGGGTGGGGGGGGGAGGGGGGGGGGGGGGGGGTTAGTTCATGTCTTATGTGTTGGTTTGAAGTGTTTGTTGACGAGAGAGAAAGAGCTGAGAGAGAGAGAGAGAGAGAGAGCTGTGAGCTCGGTGATTGACTGTGCGGTGTGCAGATGATTCAGTTTTCGTGTGATGATGATTCATTTCATTAGAGAGCCCATAGCAAGAAAGTTTAGTGAGGCATGCAATAGCGTATTATTTGCAGGTGGTTTTGTTTTGGCTTGAAGTAGGGTTTTCTCACTTCTTCCCCTTTGTTCTTCTTTTTTTTTTTTTTTTTTTTTTTTGTTTCTTGCTTTTTGTTTCAACATTCATGCGAGTGCGTGTTGTGGTGCATGCACGCGTGCATGCCCACAGTGATCTTGATGTGTGATCGAAACTGTGGGTAATGTGAGTGAGATGCCTTTTCTTTTTTTCTTTTTTTTAAGCACATGCATAGGCAACCACGAATCAAATTTTTGTTTTCAAACTTTTTTTCTCATTTGTTGATTGGGAAACTGTGTTTTTCAAAAAGGACGATTGGATGGCGAGGGGAAGACTTCAGAGTATTTGGGGGGGGGGGGGGGGGGGGGGGGGGGGGGGGGGGGGGGGGGGGGGGGGGGGGGGGGGGGGGGCTTATTGTGTTTGTTCCCGATCCTTGTGATGCTTGCAACGAATACTCTTTTCTTTTTTGTGTGTTTGAACTCCTGTTAGGATAACGTTGGAAGCCTTCACATAAGGTGTGGACATGTTTTGGGGACACACTGTTAGTAATGATGAGGGTTGATGTCTTCGGCATTGTCGTCCAGTCTCTCCCCCCCCCCCCCCCCCCCCCCCCCATTCCTCCGCCCCCCCCCCCTCCCCTTCCTCCAAAATGGCCTCAATCACTTTCCCTTCCCCCCCCCCCCCCCCCACCCCCCCTGAAGATGGTTGGGATCATTATTATTGTGTATGCTTTCTTGTACATACTGGGGGCTTGGAAACTGCCTACGTAATATGGTTGTAATTGTTTTTTTTTATTCTCTAATGTACTAATGATATCATGATCATCCTCATGCATACAGTTTGGTGTTATTGACGTGCATCGTAGCCTTTCCTAGCACAGCTGTAGAGATCAAATTGACGGAATGTACGAGTTGGCTCGGGTTTTTGTGTGTTCCAGTTCATCTGTACATTGTATGGGTTTTTTTTCTGATTTCTTATTTATATTATTTTTACATGTTATTGACTGTTGTGTCTGGAAAGAAAAGAGAAAGAGGAAGAGAGCGTGTGGTGTGAGGTAGAGATAAAAACATGTGCTCTGTTACTCTGGGGATTGGATGCTTTATTGATCGGATTCTGTGTTGGGGGAAGATGTTAACCCATACCAAACTGTTTTCCGTGTTCATAGAGGTGTGTGTAGTGTGTGTTGTGTGGTGTTGTGTGTGTGCATTTTGTTTCAGTTCTGTTCTGAGCTTCTTTTTTTTTGTTTGTTAATTGTTTGTTTTCCTTATTTGTGTAATGAAGAAGTGAAAAAGGTGAATGATGTCCTGGGTCTGGAAGAAGAGGACTGACAGTAGTGTATTCATGATGATGATGTCACTCGTAATATGGAAGAACCTTCCTTCATTAATATTCATGTAATGTCAAGTTAGATAACAGGGATGCCAGCTGTTCCCATAATGGGGGGCTTCTGCCTGTTTTTCACAGAGGTATGTGGGAAAACACACACACACATACACGCACACACACCACACACATTCACACACACACGCACACACTAATTTTGTGACAGTGAGAGCTGCTAACGCTCCATAAGTAGTATCAGTTGCAGCTGCTGCTAATGTCAGTTGTTTTTTGTTTATTTCCTCTTTTTTTTAACTTTTTTTTTTTCAATTTTGGTTGCACCATGATATTGAAACATACACACACACACATGCACACACACTCACTCGCTCACTCATTTCACTCACTCACTAATACACACACACACACTCACTCACACACGCACACGCACACACACACAGGGGAATGTGGGTGTTACAATGGCTAGTTTACATGAAGATTGTCAGGGGAATGTGGGTGTACAATGGCTAGTTTACATGAGGATTGTCAGGGGAATGTGGGGTGTACATGGCTAGTTTACATGAAGATTGTCAGGGGAATGTGGGGTGTACAATGGCTAGTTTACATGAAGATTGTCAGGGGAAATGTGGGTGTACAATGGCTAGTTTACATGAAGATTGTCAGGGGAATGTGGGTGTACAATGGCTAGTTCACCGCTCCTCCAAACCAACCTCCCCCGCCCCAACACTCACACATGTGCAACACCCATGCCATGCCCCCCCCCCCCCCCCTCATTATTTATATTCATATGGAAATACTGCTAAGTGCTAAGCGCTGGCATTAATATAGTGTTTCATTAGATTTGTTTTTTCTTTGTGTCACCCTCCCATGGAGAGTTGGCATCTCTGATATATAGAGGATTCTGTGAAATACAAAGTTAACGATGTACAGGCCAAGGACAGTTCCCTGAAACTTAAGTTATGTATGGGAAAATGTATGCAGTCTGCCTGCATTGTGTTTAACCAGGACCAGTCATGTATCTGCATGTGGCACTCAGTGGCTGGCTATACATCACCTAACATGGCTTGTTCACAATAATGATGATGTGGTGTGTGGTTTTTTTTTTTTGTTTTTTTTTTTTAAAGAGTAAAGGGGGAGTGTTGTTGTTGTTGATGTTTTTCCTTGTAAACCTGTTTTCTGTCTGAAGCTTGAAATTATTAACAAGGTTTATTTAACTTGATGATATAGTCACTCTCATTGTTACCATTTATCAAAGTAAATTGCAATAAAGTGTAACAGAAATTTTTCAGCGCTGCTTGTCGTGAATTGTGTGTGTGTGTGGTGTGTTGCATAAACTGACAGAACTAGTTTTTTTCTTGCTCAGGGGAGAGGCACTTCTTATCTCGTTGTTTTTTTTCTGTGTTGGTGTCTCTTTACGCCCATTATTCATTATTTGAATACATGAATGATGATTAGCAAAACATAGTAAATCAGAAATATCAGACTGCCTTAGAACGTGCATGTAAAGTAGCATTGGAGCAGCCATTACGGATGCAGTTGCATGCCAGAATGATGTGTGTGGCAGATTGCTGGATTTTGGAAGGAACCACCTGGCCATAACATAAACCACTTGCCCAGTCCAAACAAATCGTGTACACACCTAAAGCTGTTCCCGTGTCGATGCTACACTGAAATGTCAGTGTCTTTACCAGCAAGTGTCAGTCTGTGTAGTTCTTTGCATTGCTGTCCTTGGTGGTGATTGGACGTAGTCAGTGCCATTGATCGTCTGCTCATTATGGTAGCCTCCTCCCCAGCCCTTGTAATAGTTCCCTTTCAGGACCACTGATAAGAATCCACATGATTCAATTTTGGCCAGCTCGGGTAGAACACCCTAACTGTCCCCCCCAACCCCCCCCCCCCCCCCCTCCACCCCCAAGCTGGCAATCCAGAGAACAGAGGTGCGAGTCTCAGAAGTTCGACCCAAAGCTGGGGGGCCGGAATAGCTCAGTTGGTAGAGCGCTGGACATGTGATCCTGGGGTTGCGGGTTCGAATTTTGGTACAGAGGGATTTTCCCTCGGAGTTAACATTGGTTCTGACTCCATTCCCTGTACAGTCCTTCGAATGAGACTATAAACTGAGGTTCCGTGTGTGAACGCACGCACAACATCTTGCACACACGTCAAATCCCATCACCTACTTTCGGAAGAGAAGGCCAGTTTGGCCGTTGGTATGGAATGACACGCTACAAATAGCATGCACCTTCCCTGAAGATGGAGTATGGCTGCCTTAATGGCGGGATAAAAACGGTCATACACACAAAACTCCACTGCCTGTCTATACTGACAGTGTCCGCAGGAGTATCGACCTGCGTATGCAGAAAGAAGAAAGACCCAAGGCTGGACCTTGGGGATCCTCGTTGCCAGACAGATCCAGTGTCTGCTGCTTTTTGTATTGCACACGATTCATTTGACTCTTCTTTTTCTGTCGTCTGCTGGACTTTTCACTCCTCCCAATCCATGTGCTCTTCCAATGGCATAAAAATGCGAGAAGTCCACAAGCCGTACATTATTCTGCTATCTTTGCCGACGCATGGCATTGAACTATTTTACTGATTCAAAATTCTAAGATAAAATCGTCTTTTCATATTCTAATTTTTTTTTCTTCACAGAGCCAGTGCGATTTTCATCTATTCATACTGTATTGTTACGACTTGATCCATTGCTGTAACCCCGAACTTTGGCCGCAGGATGCCTAGACTGGTTGGAGTGCAAGGGGTGTCTCAGGTTTGAACCGGAGAAAGAGGAAAGGCTTTCCTCTTTCCCTCCATAGCAGGCTGGGAGGCACACTGTGATTTCGTCCTGGCCAGTCACCGATAATCATATCATGTGCTGCCATCTTCTCCGAGCTGTGCATGTCTGTTTGACTGGCATAGCTGAAACAGCGTGGCCTTCTGAACAACAAGACGTTCTCTGTAGTAGAACTGATGGAGGAAGAGTGTTAGGATCTTGTGACTGCCCTGAAACTGTCAGAGTCTTACGTAAGGATAATATTCCTGCATGCAGCATCGATGTTTGGAGACCAGTCCTGCGTCCTGGTGTCAATGGTGATGTTGTGAGCAGAGACCAGTATATGGACAACCACTGCCACACTGAACTGGCCTCCTGAATGTTGACTCTGAGAGGAATTTTATGATGATTTGGTCGCATTCCATTGATAAAAATAGGTGCGGGGCAGTTGATGGTTTTTCACTGCGCAAAGCAGCAGTGCTGTTTCTTTCTTCTTTTTTTTTTTTTAATGTGATGTTGGAACACTGCTTGCTGTTGCTCATCAGATACAGGCTTCAGCCCCTCTGCTTTGGCTTGTCACCTCAGCAGAACCGTCACGACGAAGACGACCCGTACAACCAGGAAAGACGCCTACATGCTGGACCCAGTGTTCACAAACAACCCAGCCAGTGTCGGAGCTGTGTGTTGGTGGTGCCTGGCATCTCTGATCATGGCATTGTGGTGTCCAGCCTTGACGCCTGACTTCAGATCACTTCAGGCGAGACCATACAGACGCTACCACTACAGTAAGGTACATTGGGACAGACGTACCACTACAGTCAGGCACATTGGGACAGACGCTACCACTACAGTCAGGCACATTGGGACAGACGCTACCACTACAGTCGGGCACATTGGGACAGACGCTACCACTACAGTCAGGCACATTGGGACAGACGCTACCACTACAGTCAGGCACATTGGGACAGACGCTACCACTACAGTAAGGCACATTGGGACAGACTCCATACAAACCTCAACTTCATTGGCTGCAGGGATTAAACGAGATGCAGACGAAAGACTGACGATCAAATGACGTGGATACATTTCCAGCATCGCTGATGCCAGTGGTGGAGAGCCTCCTGTCTACCACTCTTTGATGCCCAAACCAACACCGACCCTGGTCACCAGTAAGCTCGGACAATTCTGGCAAAAGAGGAGACTTTACAAGCAGGTTAAGCACATCAGTCTCTAGAAAAGCCTCCATTTTATTCGAAAAAAAAAAAGTGCTGTCGGAAGCTTAGAGAGTAGACTGAATGGAAATGTAGAAAAGCCTCCACTTTATCCCCCACGCCCACCCTCCCCTCAAAAAAAAAAAATTGCAGTCGGAAGCTTAGATAGTACACTGAATGAAAATTTATAAAAGCCTCCACTTTGTCAACCCCCCCCCCCCCCCGACCACCCCCCCCCCCCCCCCCCCCCCCCCCCCCCAAAAAAAAAAAAAAAAAAAAAAAAGAAAATGTAGTCGGAAGCATAGACAGATTGAATGGAAACTCATTAAAACAGCTACTAAGAAAGTCATGATGGAAGAAAGGCAGCACCCAGCCTTTCCGGAATGATTAGACATCCAGACGACACGACAGTTACGGGCATCGCCCCCAGTAAGGAAATGAACCAACTTGCTCCGAGACAGCGTCTCCAAGGTCTAAATCCTGCTTCAAGTTCTTTTTTTTCTCCGTTTTTTGTCTTCATTCTGCTAGACACCACACGTCTTGCAGACATGCCAACACAGCATACCCTGTCCTGGAGCATTCCATGTCATGTACCACTCACAGTAAAACATGTTCTTTTAGAGTGATGGGACTAGCAAGATGTGAGACACAAACACTTTACAGCAGACTCCATGAAAACCTTGTTCAGAGAAGTCCCACCTGATGTGATTTTTGAATTTCTGAAAAGAGATCAACATTTTTCATGTGATCTCAGATTTTACGGAGGAAAGATTTTTTTAAAGAAAATTTCTGGAGTATTTTTAGATCTGTTTTATAGAGTTGTGTTATGAGTTGTTTTTATAAAAAAATTTTTTTTTATGACTTGTGAGTTGACTTCAACGCAGTGACAGCCCTGATATAGCCCTTTGCGGTCGGCTGGGCTGTAACATTACCATTATACCTTACCTGTCCCTGACCACATGGTCATTTAGACTGCCGGAGTGGCTAGTCCATCCAGATCGTCTGGTCTTTATAGTTTCCTCAACTAGATGTTGAAACACCCGTGCAGACCTCTCCCTCCCCTTCCCCCCCCCCCCCCCCCCCCCCCCCCCCCCCCCCCCCCCCCCACCCCCCCCCCCCTCACACCCACCCGTTCTGCGTCGACGTTCTATCATGCATAATGAGAGTACTAGCTCCCTCTCTGGGAATCCTAGGAAAAAATGTAAGCATTACAAACTTTTTTAAAGATACTTTCATAAAATTTGCTCTCTTTCTCCGTAGCCGCTTTTCTCCATGACATTTTCAACTTTTTCCTTACATGACCATAGACATCATAGTTTCCCTCAATTTCTCTTTTCTTTCTCTTTTCTTTTCTTTCTTTCTTCTTCTTTCTTTCCTCCCGCCTTTCTTTTCTGTTCTTTTTAAAGCAAATCAGTATTAGAAATTCTGTGTTTGGCTCTAATCTTGCCAAGCACAATAAGTGAAAAACTTCTCTTTTTTTCTGGAAAGAATTTCTTGTTAAAGTTCCAGAAGGCATTACTTATTTTTCTCTCCTTCACAAATGTCTTTATTATCTTATCATTTCCAAGCTTTTTAGTGCCGTCAACATCAACAATTATTGACATAAATAGGGGATTTATAATATGCGCAGCGTGGCCAGAGAGAGAGAGGGGGTGAGTGAGAGAGAGGGTTAGAATATGCGCAGCGTGGCGCGCGCGCGCGCGAGAGAGAGAGAGAGAGAGAGAAGGCATGGCGAAATTAGTTACAATAGAATAGCACTGATGCACTTTTTTTTACATCCAGTCCTCGCCCTGAGTAGGGTCAACAAAGCAAGATAAAACAAGGCAGTAAATGTAGAAGAATGCTAAAAAAAAGGTTAAAAAAAACGGAAAAAAAAACAGAGAGAGAAGTTTTCTTCTTTTTTTTTCGTTAGGGAATCCGTTGATACTGCCCGGTGTGGTGGCTTCTTGTTTTGGTCAGAATATTAAATCGAAGATATTTGCCAGTCGTCAATCTCTTCAATGAAATGAATCGGTTCCATAACTTTTTGGTGATGATGCAATTCTTTTACAGTCTTCAAGAAATAGGGCCCACAACGGCTTGATGAACTTGTCTGTCGTAAACCTCCTCAGCCAGATCTACTTCCGGGGTGAAATCAGAACGGTGAAGTGTTTGTGTTCTTGTCTTCAAGTGAAGTTGTTGAGGGGTTTTGTTTTGTTTTGTTTTGTTTTGTTTTTGTCCTCATGCGGACTCCATCTGGACGTCTATTTCTCGCCGCATGGAACGTTATCAATTATAAATCGAAATCCAGTTGTCCAAACACACAACAAACACATGCGAAGCGTCGACCTAGCTGTAGTAAAATGATTTACTTTTCACGACTGAAGTTGTTCTTTGTCTGGGTCGCAGTTGGTGGTCGGATCGAGCTGAGGTGCCGGCATGCATGACCGATTTGCGCGACCGATTTTCTCTCCAGTTCCTGCTTGGCATGCTGAGAATGGGTGCTCGAATTCGGCGCCCGGGACAGGCCACACACCACAATTTACGAATAGATACCATATCACCATAATTATATAATGAGTGTTAAGAGTTTTGCGGCACATCACATAGTTGAGCTATGAATTAATATTGAATTAATTATAGATCAAACGAACAATTCCTCGCCAATCTACTGATAAATCACCCACAATCTTGAAGTACATGATGACCCCTTAATTTAACTGATCTCGGGCCTTCGCGCTCACCCGTGACCTTATCCGTGCGTCAACTGCCCATTCCTTTCGTTTTAATCTGCTTCGTACAGCCTTATATGAATCATGATGGGCATATGAAAGAATAGAAGGAGAATCAACTTTAGAGTATGATAAAAACTTACAGAATAATCTGATTGTTGCAGTTTATGAATACTTGAAGCACTGATTTATTTTCCTCTCACAACTTTCCTCTCGCACTCAAGAAAGAAAAAAAAAAAAGAAAAGAGAAAGCCTACATGGAAAATTCCAACCAATTTCCGGCTCAAATCAACAGTTCAATGGCATCTGCACACTTGGGTTAAGTCTGGGGGCATTCTTTGAACTGTAGATCAGACCGTCGTCTGCTAACCGTCAAAAACTGCGAAACATACATTTTTACTGTGTGCCAGTAGTGGCCGTAACGAAGATAGTCTTGGGCCATTTGCACACAGGCCACTCCTTTTACACCTGCACTTATCTTTTGAAAGGTGAAGAGGCTCCATGGTGCATTCCATGTGATGTACCTCTCACTTTAAAACATGTTCTTGTGCAGTGTACCCCCCCCCCCACACACACACACACACACACTCTCGCACGTGCGCGTGCACATGCGTGCCACAAGAGCGTGCACACACTCACGTACATATACAGAGAGAGAGCGAGAGAGAGAGAGAGAGAGAGCAAATGAATCAGAAAAAACTAGGGGGAATCTTGATTCAATGCAAAAAGAAGGGAGGTCAAAGGTTGTCAACACCAGACAGAGGTTGTGAGGGAAGAGCGAGGAGGGGGGGGGGGGGGGGGGGGGGGGGACAAAGGGGCGGAAGGTGGTGGATAATGAGGCAAGGGTCAGAAATCGGGAGGGGGGGGGGGGGGGGGATGAGGAAGAGGAAAGAAGGTGGGAGACTTGGAAGGGGGGGTGGGGAGTGGGCTGTAAAGGACCCTTACAAAAAATGGATGTTATATCTATCTGTTGATCTTAAATGAAAAAATAATAACAACAACAACAATTACAAAAATAATCACCACCATCACTATCGTCATCGTCATCATTACAACAATCATGATAACTGCGAAAGGGAATGGGTGGAAACAGAAGGGGATGGAGGGGCGAAAGGGAAGTGGAAGGGAAAAAAGTGTAGTGGGTGGGATGGAGATAGTGGATTTATCATGTGTTGCTAATCTCTCTCTCTCTCTCTCTCTCTCTCTCTCTCTCTCACACACACACACACACACACACATATATATATATATATATATATTATATGTATTACACACACACATGCATGTGCACAGACAGTAGCATGCTCATACGCATAGGGCTACACACACATATGTGCTCACACATACATAGACATGCATATATATATATATATATATATATATATATATAATATATATATACATTTTTCTTTCTTTCTTTCTGCGTACGCAGGCTGATACTCCTGCGGACACTCCCTGTATAGCCAGGCAGTGGAGTTTTGTGTGTATGACCCTTTTTTATCCCGCCATTAAGGCAGCCATACTCCATCTTCGGGGAAGGTGCATGCTATGTGTCACGTGTCATCCATACCAACGGCCAAACTGGCCTTCTCTTCCGAAAGTTGGTGATGGGATTTTACGTGTGTGCAAGATGTTATGCGTGCGTTCACACACGGAACCTCGATTTATAGTCTCATTCGAAGGACTATATGGGGAATGGAGTCAGAACCAATGTTAACTCCGAGGGAAAAATCCCCCTATACCGAAATTCGAACCCGCAACCCAGGATCACGAGTCCGGCGCTCTACCAACTGAGCTATCCGGCCCCCTATATATACATTTTAAAATCTTAACAACATCATTCCCAAAAGAACACAAACTGTCTAAAATATTCAACAAAAACACTGTCAAACTATCATATTCATGTATGCCCAACCTCAAAAATTTAATTGATTCATCCAACAAAATGAAAACCAACACAGCAAAGAAGGGTGAAGAAATGAAATCTTGCAACTGCACCAAAAAAGAGCAGTGCCCCTTAAACAATAAATGCCTCTACAACAATATTGTATACCAAGCCACTGTGACATCAGAAAACGAAAACGAAACATATATAGGGATTACTGAAAATCAATTTAAAACCAGATATACAAACCACAAACAGTCATTCAATAAAGAAAAATACAAAAACCAAACAGAACTGAGCAAACACATTTGGAGACTTAAAGATGCAAAATAAACTATAATATATCTGGAAAATCATAAAAAGGGCATTACCATACAGTAATACTTCAAAAAGATGCAACTTATGTTTAACTGAAAAATGGCTAATACTATGTAAACCACACCTAGCAACTTTAAACACTAAAACAGAAATAGTAAACAACTGCAGGCACAAATGGAAATCGTTGTTAGTGAACACACCCGAGCAACAACCTGAAACCCCCCAAAACACGTGTAACCAACTTGCACGTGAAAACAGTGACAACTGGGCCCCACACGCTAAATAACACCCGCAGCAGGCGACCCAAACATCATCCTGAAGAGAGCCATGCTCGAAACAATATTGTAGATGATTTAATATTTGATTTTCACAAATGTTGCTCCCCAAGGGGTCGAGCACTTTTGAAATCATATTAGGCTTTTTAGCAATATTCATTCTATATTATATATATATATATATATATATTATATATATATATATTATATATATATATATATATTATATATATACCAGTTTAAAATAGGATTTTAAAATGAAGAGATTAAAACCTACAAGCTTGTTTCAAGCTAAAAACGGTCTCCTCAGGGTATACAATTTGGGCACGCCACCGGTGTTATATATTGTGGTGTGCTAAATATCAAGAGGCGCTGAAAAAAAGTGGCTACAACTACAAATTACAATACAACCCAGATAACAACATGAACAGCAACAGGAAAAGAACAATTATATGGTATAACCCTCCATATGATGGAAGAACAAAAACTAACGTAGGAAAAGAATTCCTCAGAATCCCCTTAAAACATCATTCCCAGGAAGAACATGTACTATCTAAAATATTTCAACTAAAATAACCGTCTAAGCTATCATACTCGTGTATGCCAACCTTAAAAATATCATTGATTCTTCCAATAAAACCAAAAAACAACACAACCAAAGAGGGTGATGAAGGATAACTTGTAATTGCACAAAAAAATACATTGGCCCTCTGGAATAATAAAAGCTCTACAACAATATTGTTACCAAGCTAAACGGTAACAACAGACAGTGATAAAAAACATACATAGGAATCACGGCAAACCACATTAAAAAAAAACCAATATGCAAACTACCATACACAGTCATTCAAAATGAAAAATATAAAAACCAAACAGAATTTAAGTAAATACAATTGGAAGCTGAAAATAAGAAAATAGATTAACAACATATCATTGGGAAAATTATAAAAAGAGCACACCATACAACAACATATCTAAAAAAATGCAACTTATTACTACAAGAAAAGTGGCTGATATTATGTATACCCACCTAGCCATCCCCTGAATCTCTAAGTAGAAATGATAAACAATTGCCGCATAAATGGAAATACTTTGTCAATGCGCCATTCCGTAACACGCCCCCCTGAACGTGCCCCAAATAAGAAAAAACACCTCGGCAGGCCACGTGCCACACTCACAGAACTCACTACGCCCAACACACCACAATATATAACCAGCGGATAGCGATTTTAGCTTGAAACAATGCTCTTGTATAGGTTTAATCTCTTCATTAAAATCCTATTTTAAAACTGGTATTTCGCTCGCTCAACATGTTGAGCACATTTACGTTCTGAGTGGCTTATTAAACTCTGATTATTATAAAAATATATACTAAAATAACTAATAAGAATAAAAAATGAATACTTATATAGCGCCTATTCTCCTCTAGATGCATGCTCTTAAGCGCTTTACAATCCACACTCGTTTAGACAACGGCTGCCTATACCTGGGTAGTGCCGACTGAAGACTGCCACTAGCGCTCATTCAAGTCTTTCCCCTGAGAGAACGTATAAATGCCAAACCTGACTCACTTCGCCTCAACCATTTTCGGGCGAAAGTGCCCCAGGATTGCATTTTATACGTTCTCTACAAGTAAGACTTCAATAAACCAAAAATAACGATTATCTACAAACAAACATACCAGTGTAGGGTTATCCTTTTTCATCAATACTAATTTACTAAACTTTTCAGATATTAATTTTTGCTTAATCCTGTGTTTTTCCTGGTCATTTTCAATAACATCATTTTCCGCACAAAACATTCCTCAAATGAGTCTCTGTCTTCATGTGAATACAACTCCAGTCTTTAACTGTTCCTAAAGTCTTTTAAAAACCGAGTTTATATTTCTGGCATAAAATCCACACACTTATCCCATCAAGTCTTCCGCAGAAAGCTAGTTTATGACAAAGTTTTTCTCTTTTTAAACTATGGACTCTTTCTGCCGAACATGTCATCGTATAATAAATAGGTGGCCGCGTTCCTTCAAAACAGTCTATAAAAACTGATCCCTATAAACACTCACTCAGTTTATTGCTAGGATTAACTAAATATATGTCATCATCTGTCCATATAAACCTCCTAATCCATGATATGCTTTGTTCCATTTAAGTGTTGGCAGAAAACCACAATATGAATACAATAATAACGATAAACTGTTTGTACAGTCGAGGATAAAAATGTATTTTCCACAACCAGTCTGCCCACAAATCAATGAAGCAATGATGAGTTTTTGTCATAAAGTTTAACAGCTCCATAGTTATAATAACAGAGTTTAATCAAATCCAGTTATTAATTTTTAATCATACTCTCCGACAAAAATTGTTCATATAATTCAAACCCTATGAGGCCTAAATGTTCAGATTAATCCAATTTAGTTTCTGTAAGATTGATCTATTTAAGACACATTGATTTGTTGCTTTTATGACTTAATATCCCTCCATCCATTGTGAAGAACGACGACAACAACGATAAGGCGTTTAAACGACTAAGTTTTGCCCAGCTAATAATTAATTCCTTTTATAAGGACGTCACTAACGCCCACGAACCCATCCCTCTCACCTCTATAAAGACAAAATTTCAAATATCATTGTGAACTTGTCCTCCTAATTTTCGCTTGGAAGAACTGTACATTTTAGAAGCTTATTTTTAACAACTGTTTCTTTTCTGTGGAGGATGTACTGTTTTTTTCCCATACGCGTTATTTCAATTTCTTTTCGACTATTGTCGTCTGGCAAAATACTTACAAGTAAAGGGCCAAGTTGAATGCTTTCCTGAAACTTTTTTGACGGCTAAAATATGTAAATGGGCTTATGAATTCCAAATTTTATTTCCCATTCTAATATGGTTTCTAATGCCATTTGAGTCAGTTTTCGAAACCACATTTATATCATACAGCCAACAATATTTGCCTCTAGATTGCGCATTGTTTCTAGTTAGGAAACTTTTTGCTGTCGCCAACCTCCTATGCGTTATAATCACCATCTTTAGTGTACTTCCAACCTTACAAACGCCTATCTCGCCGTATCCGTTCAAAGTCCGCAACGTCTGCAAGGTCTTTTAATTCTAAAGTTTATACACCACACCGGCGCTAATGTACTCCTGGTTCTTCTGGCCCACCGCTCACTAATTTTTAGTAGCGTATTATTTAATTTCTAAAACAATTTGTAGGTTACTCGCATTTTTACAACTTTTCCTGCTTTGTCTTTGATTTTATATTAAATGTCCACCCTTCCCAAAACTAATCTTTTAAAAACTGTAAAATTAGAGAATTGTATAATTTCATAATCGCAATATGCAGCTTTCCCTGATTGAAGGAGCTCTTAAAAACAGTTGAGGGCCTTCCGTCCTATAAGTTATCATCATGCTCAGCATCATCCAAATGAACTAGAGTAATGAATGTAATGCAAGATCGAGCGGACTTTTCCCCCTCCATAATTATTTTGGTTGGTGTAACACTAAATCTATAATGTTTAGCTGTAAAGCCTTACATAATAGCTAGCACTTTTATCATAATAGTAACCTCCTTCCACTCATTCTTGAATGTTTATCATTGTTTTTAGATTTGCATTGTTAAGTTTGAGAGTAATGTCAAAGTATACTCATTGCTCTATTAGTGAGCAAAACCCCTAATAACCATCAATAGGTAATTGTTAAACTGGCTAACTTTGTTCCCTGATTTGTCAGTTTTAGAACCGACATTAATCTTTCCTGGATGCAGGTTATATTAAACCATAGACGACTTAGTAGAATATTTCATGAAGTTCAACCAATTTTGGCTCCGCAATCGTTCTTAACAGCATGTTCCTAAAAACGAAGGACGGTCTTGGGTTGTTATTGTTACAAACAATTTTTATAAAACAAAATAAAAATGAGTGCATTCAAATATACTGAGCAAAATATTCTTTTGCCGCACTACAATCTTTAATAATATAGCAACTGATACTCTTGACATGCTGTGACCCAGACTGCCTCTTTTCATAAAAAGGTGAGTACTCCATTGAAGAGCAATCTAAACCCCCTTATATGAAAACGACACTCAATAAACGTGGTTTAGTCACCCGATGCAGTTTTATCAGAACCTTAAACTTTGCTGTGTTTTGCGCCATCAACTGGGTGTGGAGTGTCGTATAGCTGAATCATTTAAATCACCAGATCCTTTGTGAGGTTAAAGTACAGATTATCATTTTATTACACCTTCAGAACGTATTTTGACTGAACTGCAAGCTCCATTCCAAAAGACAAACCATTTAATCATCAGCAACAAATAGACCATGAAGGCTTTTGAAAGGATCTTGTAACGAATACATATTAACATCAAGACAGGCTTAGACAAAAGTTGATGTCATAATCAGGGCCTAGGCGACCTTTATTTTCGGGGCAACGCACAGAAAGTATAACTATTACGTGGCATCCCTCCTTTCAAATCTTATACCTTTTTTGGCACAACTGTTGAGCCTGGGTCCCTACAGCAAGAGCATAAAACAGCATGGCCACCATTTATCTTAGACACTTCTAAGGCCTAAACTAGGGCGGGAATAGAACGAATAAAACAAATCTATTCGAACTTACGTTTGGTGTTTGCTAGGTTCGCAAGCACAGGCAATGATCAAGGCATAACTGATCCATCTACTGGCTTTGATGCACAAAAACAATACTTAGCAAATTTAGTAGGACCGCCATTAATCCTACAGTGATTTACCTTCAAGCATTCAAAGGTACCAACATGTTTTACAATACGGCAAGATCGAAAGTAGACTTTGCTGTTAGGCACTGTATATAACCTTGCTGCGTTCTGACCTCAACTCCAATATTTACAAATAATAAACATAATAATGAAATGTCTTATAGGCTAGGCAATGAAACAGAAGTTGGAAAAACGACATAAATCTGAGCCAGTAATATACAAACAATAAAAGAACACCCAGATTAAGTCATATCTAAATCCCCCGAAGCCCAAACCCCAAAGCCATTGAAGACTCAGCAAAGCTCGCTGACACTCCTGTTAGCGATGACCATGAATTGAAAAATACAGCGCTTGTTCTTGGATTAACTGGCATAGGATTACCTTGTCCTTTATCTTACTAAATCGTAACCCAACTATTACGAGAACTAATGTCCATAAGTGCTTCGTGCCATTAAGCAACTACATTGCTTGCAGTATACAAACGCCAGCTGACAAACTCCCCAATCTCCGGTAAAGCCGTCCACCGGCTTAACCCAGCTAAATTTGTTTTTAATAAAACAGCAAGAAGATCAAGCTGTTTTTTTACACCATGATTATCAGGCGGAGATGGAGGCGATGGCGGTGGTGGAAATGAACAATGACCTCCACCGCCGCCTGTAATAGCCATCACCAGTGAATTATTGCAAATCCCTAAGGCAGTTATAACGCTTGCCAATGTTGACTTCTCCCAGCTCTCTAAACAATGTTCTATTCGTTCTGCTAGCGTTGCGTCATCATATAAAATTTTTTCAGATAGTTTTCTCTTATGTCAATCACATGAGTTTCGTAATTGGTCCCCTCGGTTAGTAGTCGTCACTTCTAGTCTTGCTGATCTTTCTTGTTCAAGATCTTTTAGTCTTTGGTTATTCTTTCTTAGATCACACGCCGCTACAATGCGGTCCGTCAGCCTCAACGAGTTTTTCTTTTTTCTCTTTTTATATTCCCATCTAGTTCACCTAGTTATGCTAAAATGTTTGTTAATATCGCCTTTGATGGCTCACAAAGCATATCAGGTCCATGTTTCTTCGGGGGGGGGGGGGGGGCGCATGGGTAGCGGTGAGTCCGTTAATCTTCAAACGCTGTTTCTACTAAAAACTGATTCTGCTTCTATTACTTTAATTACTTCTCACCTGCTGATTGATTTAAATCTTAAATTTCCATGTTTTGCATTTGGTTATCTGGTCCGGAGTTCTTGCCAGTGTGGGTTTTGAAGTTTAGAAACTGCATCCCTATCTAATTTTGGTCTAGCAATGCCAAGGCGATTTGTACGCTCGCAGGGAAGTCAATTTCTAATTGAACCCCGGCTAAAACTTGATGGGTCATTTTTAGTTGTAAAGCAGAACAAGTTCTCCTCGACGTTTTTCACAAACAAATGGTCATCTTTTACTTCAAAATCATAGGTCAATAATTCGGGAGGTCTTGACCTAAACCTTTGGAAATGATTAGCCTTACTTTCTTCTGTTAATTCCGCCGCAATGAGAGCGTTAGCGATGCTGAGTTCAAAGGGATCATTTTCACTCATTTGTCGTCTCCAGGACAAAACCATCATAATCTTCTTCATCATCATTCCTGCAAGTTTTTAAATCATTAACTTTTATTTAGCTTTAAAAAATGTCACAAGCAACATGGCTCGATTCTTGACCCGCAAAGAAGCCTGAAAGAACCCTTGTGGCGTGAAGTAAATAAGCGGACTATTACTGTTCTCAAATAATCCATCTACTATTGATGCAGATCAATTCTTACTGTCAAATTTCCAGACCTAGAGCAAATACGTGATAGTGCCATGGCTCTCGCGACTTACTTTCAAAATAGCCTCGCACAACAACAGAACCCAAACAGGACAGAAGTAACAGAACCTGGGCGGGCAATCGTTAAGAAAATTTGTCTATAAAACTAGAGGCAAGAAATATTTTCTTTACACAAAGCAGACATATATTAACTCTATTCTGATTATGGGCTAACCGGAATAGAAAGGGCTGATCTTGCTTTCAAAGGACTCGAAAATGAAGAAGCACTAAAAACATAGAATAGGCCGCCGCAGCAGAAACAAAAGACGGTAAAAAGTATGCAGCTGAAATTATGCGTTGGGAAATCGCTTTTTCCATTCCCTAGATTTGAGTTGTATCAAGCTCATGCGCCGTACTTTGCCAAGAGCATTAACAAGACAGATTGTCATATGAAACAACTTTATAATGAATACAAACTTGTTATCAGATCATCAAGACACCGAAGCAAAGTACAGCATTCTACATCTTTCGTTAGAGATTGACGTGTTACACCCTTACTTAGAGCGCTGATTGAGCCACAATAACAGATGAAAAATGCAATAAATTACGAAAGAGTGATTCATCAAACAACATATATCCCAGAAGCAGGGCAGACACTATATGAATTTTTAGTTTTAGTGTAGCAGCAAGATCCGCTTAAAGTATTTTATTGTGCTGTGCGAAGATACGAACAGTTCAAAAGAGCAAGTGAAAAGTTTTTCAAAATCCAAAAATGAACGAAAGTACAATGTTTCAAATTGAGGTAGTCCTAACAAATCTACGACGCTAGCGGGCTTACACCTTATCATCATTTTGATTAAATAAGAAAACTGTTTGGAGGCGGGAGGGGTTTTGTAGAAACCAACAGTTGACCTAGCGTCTAAAGATTTACATCTTCAACAATGTTAGGCTTGATGATAAATTAACAACGAATAGTTTATTGATTGACCAAAGTCGACGGAAGGAATAATCAGTGCATGGAAGCGGGAGAACTGTGAGAGACGTAATAAACAACCAAATAGATAAAGAAGAAGAAGCCGATAAACCACTTAATGTACATTTGTGTTTATTATATGATGCTCAGCTAAATATTGAAGCTAACAGATTAAAGATGTAGTTATCCTAAAATATTTTTTATTTTTTAAAAAAAGCATGTCTGTTTCGTTTATCAAAAGTACCTACAGAGTCGCCAACGAAGGATAGTAGAAAAGCCCTAACATAAAAACCTTCAGATTAACCAACATTACACAAAATGCAACGAAGATAAAAAACTAAGCAAGACCTTTCAAAATACAGCCAAAACCAAACGAAGGTATGTCTGCCTTAATGAGTTACATATTTTTAATAACCTGGAGCATCGACTACTAATTGGCCCTATCAGCAGGAACGAGTGTTGGCCTCTTAGCAACGGCATAGGCGCACCCGCAGCTTTACTCTAGAGTTTTGTCTTTAGCTCTCGTCTGTTTCAATTAGCTGTAAAGGCGGCAGCAAAAAATTAAAAACTAAACTCCAAAAGCCCACAGCATGTTCAACTAATACGGCTAAACTTAGTTCGTTTAAACTGACAATAAAAAAAGCACTTGTTGACTCAAACTCACGGTATGAAGAATATAATTCGTTTACAGGCCGATTTTGGTGACTACAAAAGACAAAAGTTTTGATCTACAAAGAAAGGCGAGGACAACTTTTCTCAACAATCCAGACGCCGAGCAGAAAAAAAAGGAATGCTAAAAAAAAGTAAATGGATACATTAAACTCTGTTCTAAACAGCTCACAGTAAACAACAACGAAGGGAGATTATACTTAGTTTTAGAGTCCAAGCGCAAAAAGACCGCGATATTGATTCCTGATTAATTATTTTTTTTATTTAATTAATAATTATTTTGATTAGGAAAAGAAACCAACATGGCTAAGAATATATGAAGGACAAGACGAATTGTTTGAAGGAAGCTGAGAGAGAGAGCGTTTATCAAGAGCGCTGAATGATATTGATTTAGAAGTCATTAACCCAACAAACGTACAGGCAAGTGTTGTTCATGCTATTTCACAGTCCAGTAAACTTAACACTAAACCCCGCAGATTTAAAGTAATGTTAGCTGTTTTAATCGACTAAGGGGGTTTAACAATAAATGAAGAAATATCTAGAATCTGGTCTCAACTAAACAACAGACTATACTTTCCTCTAATGCTAAACTACCCGGTTGGGCAGACGCACTGCATACAACAGTTTGACAGCTGGCTGCTAGAGAAGCCAAAATGAAAGGGGCTCTGTTGTCAGAGGGCAATCTTAAGAGATTCAGATTAAAAACAGGCTAAGTATGCGCCGATTTTGGCAAGTAGCTTAGGGTGAATTCCACTACTCCAGCATTAGGACGCAAAAAAAGCAAGTATCTAAACATAAAGAATACAGACAACAAATGTTTTATGTGGTGTGTTCTCGCAAGGCTGCATACTCCCGCAAAAACGCAGATGAGAGTGTCAAACATCAGCCCTTACATTCATGATCTTAACTTTAGTGGGGATGTCCATTCCTGTTAGGTGTAGACCAAAATGATCAGTTTGAAAGAGCAAAACAAACCAATAACTGTTCAATATCTACACATGGGATAGAAACAAATCAACAGCCGATTACATGTCCAAGAACAGCCAACGATTGGCGATCCCAACAAAAATCATGTTTGACACTTACAACTGATCTTCGCCAGCCGTGGCTACCGCATTACACATTGATTCTCGAACAATGAGTAAACTAATGCAGCATGCTTCAAAGATGGGCATAAACAAGAATTCTGCAGAAAATGTTTAAACAAATTCCATCCGCTCAAGCCGCAAGCGAACAAAAGAAAGCATTGATCGGCCCAGTTGACTGTAATACGGAACTACGTAACGCCCCCAGAAGCAGTAAAGTTAGTTTTAAAGAACTGAAACGGCTGCACACAAGTCCATTACGTTGTTTACGCAGACTACGAATCACATCATTGTTCTTATGAAGGCCACGCCACAAAAACTTCGAAAACATGTCTTAATGATTAATCATCAGATTGTTCAATAGCTTTTCATCATTGTCAGGATCGGAAGGCGCTCATTAGAACCAAGAATTATTTATAGAGGGCCAGATGCTGCAGTATACGTCTTAAAACGTCATGCAGCAATGGCTTAACCGCCTGTTCTAATAATCTAAACCTAATCAGAAATCATAATGGCGCCTGAAGACCAACAACCCGTATTACACAGCCACACATTGATGGATTTGCGGTTAGGCCACTCATCAGACGCAGAGAATCACAGTAAAAGACCATGATCACATTAGCGAAAGTTCAGAGGAGCGGCGCATCCAAATGCCAATCTCCAACAAAATTTTGATCCTAAGAACATGAAGCATACCCATCATCTTCACAACTTGCGAGGATACACACTCACCTTATAATGAAAGCAGTAATACGATGCATTTAGGGTGTCATGCAACGCACAGTCATCAGAAAAGAACAATGTGTTTCACTTTAAATAACATGTCTTTTTATGACTCCTATGCAGCACATGAAGGTTCATTAGAGTCACTGCTAGTCCTTGTAATAAAGTCCTGCCCAATAACGGAAGAATATTTTGACCCCACGCTTTTGTTAGAAATGTTTTTACCCCTTATGATAACATGAACATTGGGAAAGGTTTGACGAAGAGACACTTTCCTCCTAAAGGGCGTTCTTTTTCTAGTCCTTAGAGGAAAGACATTATGATTCTGATTACCAGCTGCTCAAGATTCTGGGCAGAAGTAGAGTGTAAAACGTTGGAGACTATCATGATTCATAACTTAGATGGCCAGATACATGTTTGTTGGCGGACGTTTTTTTGAAAATTATAGAAAGACCTGCATGAAACATTACAGCCCTGGATCAGCGCATTATATTACAGCGCCCTGGAAACCTGGGAACGGCTTTCTTAACGAGTTTACTGGAGTAACAGATTGATTTAATGTCTGAACCTACCAATGATTCAGAATGATTGCAAACGGATTGCGATGGAGGAAATAATTACTTGGCGTCGCATAATTACAGTAAAAGCAAACAACAAATACTTGGACTAACTATGAACCGAGTAAAAGATCTAACTATCTTATGTAATTTAGATGCAAACAATCTGTATGGATGGGCTAAGGCGCAAACACTTCCATTACGCAACTTTTAAAATGTAAACACAGGCGGAGATCCGAACACTATTTCAAAGGCATTAAGTGAGTTGGGCAGTTTGACGCCTGATCAAACATCGGGGATTTCATTTTCTAGAAGTTGACTTAGAATATCCTCAGAACACCATGTCCTTGCATAATGAATATCCAATAGCAGCAGAAAGTCCCTTAAAAAGACGGAATCCAAGAGAACCACCTAAACAGAGCCTAATCTTCGAGGCAAAAAAAATAATGTCTGCCATTACAGACTTCTGCAATTTTAATTATGACATTGTTTGAAGTTGACAGCATCATCGCAAATTGCTTTTGATCAAGAACAGTTCAATGAAACCAAACTCATACGAAAACTGATCTCAGAACAAATCCACAGATGCTTCAGAAAAGACGTTTTCAAGTTGATGAATCAACAGCTGTTTGGAAAGACTATGGAGAATCCGCACAAGCGTAAAGATGTCAGATGGGTCACCAGAGATAACGAAGCAATAAGCGACTTCAAAACCTAATTATCAGGACTTTTAAAGATTTCTTCATGAACAGCTTTTTGGCATAATGAAGAAAAAAAAAAAAGTCAAATAGACAAACCCAGAAATTATTGGTTTACTGTTTTATGAATAATCAAAGCTTTTGGATGTTAGAGTTATCTTTATGACTACTTTACGCCTCGTATCCTGAGTCCAGAGTACTTTACAACAGATACAGAAGTTTTGATATAGATATCCCTACTGAAAAACACTTATAAAGACATGGAAATATCGAAGTGGCTAAAGTCATGCGGGATGGTATGATACATCCGATTACCCTAAAGATTCGCCTTTACCATTCAATACTAACAAGAAGTTTTAGGAAAGTATGAAGGATGAAATTATCTGGAAAGGTTAATCAAGGAGTTTATGTTAATATCGAAAATGTACAGTATTGTCGAGCCAGAGAAAATCATAAGAAAAGCAAAGTAATAACTCGCAGCGTTGTGCAGTCAAACCTATCGCAAGACAACTAACAAAGAAGCATAGTTTTGAAATATGACTTTTCATCATGACAACGTAAACTGCGATCTAATCTCCTGAGATCAAACACAACGGATGTAACAAAGAAGTCATAAGATAGAACAAACACAAAACGGGTGTTTGTTAATCCGGAAGTTATCAATATGGCAAACGGGCACTGAGAACCGCAATAAACAGGTGGTTTATATTTTTACCTCAACATTTAATTATAAGACGATCAATAGCTTCATCCAATTCAGTTAAATCTATTCTCATGTTTGCTTGATGCGTATCGAATTTTTATATTATTCAAGATATACTTTTTCCCATTTGGGGGTTTGAGCTGTAGGGGCGATCTGGATGAATTTAGCATGCATTGGATTAATCCCGAAAATGTTTGCCCGTAGTAGCATTACACGCATGACATGATTCCCGAATCATTTTCCAAAGGGTCTCTTCCCTTTACCATTCTATTTCGTTCTTGCACTTCCATCTGAGCTTCCAATTAAAACACAACTATATTACGTAAATAAATTAAAGCGTAACAGTGTCTGGCGGAATTATCTGCAGTTCCTTCCTTCGCAAAAGATTCATTGAGGATCTGGTGTTTTGTTGTGCCAGTTTCTCGTAAAATAATAACACGGCGGATTCTATATACAAATTCATTTTTAATATCATATGGATCAACACTCCTAAACTGGATCTTTTGCCAGATGCGAGTGTCCCCTCTGCTCCCCGGTAATAAAGGTACCTTACTTTCAAACCAAATGGTAATAGTTTGGCCGATGAAGACACACCTTCAACAGCATTTATTGTTTTTTCTTTGATTGCTTGTACTGGTTTTAGGCCTTTAAATTCTTCATTATTCATTGCGCGCAAAACTGAGGGCAGTCTTCTAACCCATTCTGTGTTGCGAGAGTTTGGTCCATCAGCTCTCTGTGATAAACTGTAAGAAAAAAGACCTTTCGTCTAACTGTTTGTTAAAGTTTTCAACATAGCCTGTGATCTTGTAACCCCCGGAATGCCTCTTCTAATAGTAACGTCGTGTTTTAACAATACATGATTCACTTGGCCTTTAAAATTCTTTTCATCATCGACTTGGAATCATGCGAGGTAAAGGTTTGTGGGCCTCGTTGGTATATCAGTTGTAATAGCGACAGCAACAGCAGAGGCCACTCTTTTGTGTTAAAGGTTCTGCATCTTGTATCTTGAACTAATGTCACTGACTGTAAGTGGCGTACTTAAATCTTTTTTTCATTCTACTCGTATCAGAGGTAAATATAGATGTCCATTTGATGGGTGTCGTTTGGAGTTTGTGTTCACAAAGTGCGGTCTCTGTTATTCGTCAGGCGCTGGTAAATAATTTGCCAAATTGCTTGTTTGGAGATAACCAAACTTTTGCTGTATGTTCACTAACTCCAGCTGCTTGGCTTAGCTATTTAATTGCTGTTTTTCCCTTCCAATATCCCTTTTCGGCGAATAATAGATATTGTTTCATTTTTAATTCAGCCAATATTATGTGCAACAAAATACACGCGGTCATACCAAAGGCAATAAACGCGATTTTCTTGCATCTTTTGTTTTTTTCTTGATGGTTGATAAAAGTCAACTGAATTATGGTGGGGCAATGTCTGGATTGGGTTTGCCTGTTATATAAGATAAATAGTGTTTTATTTCCTGATCAACATCTTTAAATAAAAAGCTGCATGCCCCATTATTTTTCAGTTGTGTCATTAATAAAATCCTAACATCTCCAGTCTCAGCATTTCATATGCTTCTTGTGCAGCTGCTAGTTGGCTCCATATGCTTGTTATGTCTTTTTCTTCGCCGTCATCCCGTAGTTTTACTAGAAGCGAAATTACTTCCGCAAAAAGCAAGCGCATTCAACCACAGCGCCACCTATCATCAATACAGTGAAGCCATTTTTTAAAAAGTCTTATTTATTTACAATTATACAGTCTGGAAATATTCCTTCTTGACTAGAAAATCTTTCGTAGCAACCTAACTGCAAAGATAGCAATCAGCTTTTGCTGAAATCCTCAAAGTCTAGTTTGCCAAGATCTGCTGGTATTAATTCTTAACAAGCCTTTTACCCAAGCATTGAGTATCCACAACGTTAGACCTCCAATAACAGCAGAACGGTATACAAGGTAGTACAGTTTTTTTCGGTGCCCATTTTTAAAAATTAAAATAATTATAATTTAATAAAAAACAAGAACAGAGATGAACTACTCAGCTACAAGCGGGCCTAAACCTTCCCGAACTTATGAATGACCAGTTGATGGTCAAGCTGTTATGCCCCAAAAGGAGAGGTTGTATTCTTAGGCAGACGTGTTGAAAAACAAACATTCCTCGTAACTGAATTCAAGCAATAGAACAGATTCAACAGATGTCGCGCGCAAGACATTTAAAGTATCATAACATGTGATGAAGCGCAGCTGGGTCTAGAATGGTGAAAAGTGTGGGGCAAACGGTTCTTAGTTTGTACACTAAACTAGTCAGTAGATTTGCTCCCATTGATTCTGAACAAGATCTTACGTATGATTTAACGCAAGATCCAGTTTTAACAAAGTCATTAGAGTCTCTAGGATGTGATCTGTATTACAGATTTGGAACATTGTTATCGCCATTAATCAGGGGATTAATAACTTTTAATCATATAGATTTTGTTTCCCTTCAAAATGAACGAGCTGGAAAATCATCAGAATCAGGAAACATTGAATCAGGTGGAGAAAGTAACCAAGCCAGAAAATCAGAAAGAAAACACTGAACCAGGTGGGGACCAGTGAAAAGCCCCTAAATCCTGGGCGTGTTAAAGCAGGAAAAAAATTAGCAGAGTGGAACAGACAAAAAAAATTAATGTTACAGAATATAACTAAATCATGAAACAATAACACCGCCAACGCCAGAACAAGTTGATTCAATGCCAGCTATAAAAACTCCATGTGATACAAGGGCCCCAAAGTCTTCATGGAATATGAACTTAAAACTGTTGCCATTTTTGGCGCCATTGCTGCTGTTGGGGGCAGTTATTACGGTTATAAAATATATAAACAATGGCAGCCAAAAACAAAAGCAATCAAAAAAATCTGAACCACTAAATGCAGAAAAAGACAACTGCACGCCAAAACCGCCAATAACAAAGCATCATTTTGATCCATTTCAAATGGAATAATATTTAAGAACTTAATTTTAAATTTTTTTAATAAAAATAGATCATGGCGTATTATAAAATGATGAAGTCAATAAATAAAGACATGGAGTCTAAAAAGGCATTTCCATAGACCAGAATTGTAATCAATGCGGTTGCTTCGGATGTAAAAACTTCATTAAGATCTATGCTGACCGATCCTGCGCTAAGGGCGTTAAGCAAGACTCCTCGACGATGACGCTTTTTGAGGCGTGTGTGTACTATATTAGACATCTACTATTAAGATAAAAACATAGATTGTTTTTTAAATAAAACTTGGTTTGTACTTAGAGGATGACTTAGTTATGATCTTGAGTAACTTAATAAAGAACTTATTAAAACTTGAAGATTAATTAAAAACTTAATTAAAAACTTAATTAAGAACTTGGGGTGACTTGAAGTGACTTAAGTGTGTGCATGCGGGGGGTGGGGGGGGAAAGGAGGAGGTGTGCATGCGTGGGTGGGGGGTGGGAGAGGAGGTGTGCATGCGTGGGGGGGGGGGTGGGGCACATCTGCCCCCCAGTTACGAGCACCACTACATCCTGTTAGACTCATGCTGCTAAAATAGGCGTTCACACATAAACGGTTTATTTATATAGCAGTCAGCAAGGCGGATTTCCCCACAGTCCTCTTGCTGCTAAAAATAGCCGTTCATGTATAAAGGGCTATTATAGCAAGGCGGATTTCCCCACAGCCCTCTTGCTGCTAAAAATAGCCGTTCATGTATAAAGGCTATTTATAGCAAGGCGATTTCCCCCACAGTCCTCTTGCTGCTAAAAATAGCCGTTCATGATAAACGGCTATTTATAGCAAGGCGGATTTCCCCGCAGCCCCTCTTGCTGCTAAAAATAGCCGTTCATGGTATAAACGCTTTTTTATAGCAAGGCTGACTTCCCCACAGACCGCCCCCCGGGCTACGCACAAACTCCTCTCCATACTGGTAGATGTACTAAGGTCTGCCTAGCCCTATCTAGTTTGTTTGCCAGAACATTCGAAAATCGCCATTCAGTTGCAAAAGGGACACACTTGAAGGCAGATGAACTAGTTAGAATTAGAAAAGTAAAAAGTATACACATCTTAACACAGATCACTTGCTACATGAACACTAAAATCTGTAGTTAACAATCAATCAAGTCTGATACAAACGAGAACATTTTTACTTGGGAGGAACAGCAAAAATGTTTCAAATATAATTTTTTAGCATACAAATCAGTCGTGTTTACCTCCCCCTTTAAAAATGAACGCCATGTTTTTTAAACATGGCTTTAGCTGTCTCAACCAGCTCCCAACAATCAACCGTGATGGTTTTTTGCTTGGGCCAACTTTCAACAATGCAGCGCCATTTATTAGTTTAAAGAACCATCTCTCGATACCCCAAACCACGTATTAAAACTGGCTACATCTTGTTTCATTTCCTTGAACCAACAACCTTTTAAGATAGTCGTTCATTTCCAAAGCATTTTAGTTCACTTTTTTCGTTTTCCTAGAAAAACAATCTCCCCCCGGTTTCACAACATGCTTCGCCTAATTCTTTCAAACAAATACTCTAACATGCAGTTAAAGTAAAACTTATGGTCTCGAATATCACAACCCTGTTCTTCAGTAACGTTTAAACAAAACCAACCTGCACAAAACCCGGTAAATATCTTCTCACTACAACGCACACACCTTTACAGCTCCAAGTAAACTGACAATACAAACCGTCCCTTTCTGACGTGATTCGCTGACGCCACCTGTGTGCTTTATTGATTTTTTGGTCGCAGTTTGCAACCAGAGCGCCTAGCCTGCGCTGTGCAACCGAAGGCCGCGAGCCGTAAATTAAGTGATCAGGTTTCAGCCCCGTGTCCCGCCTGTCTGTGTACAAAGTTTGTAGGTAAAAATTAGTCAGAAGAAGGTGCGGATTTTATGGCATTTAATTGAGAGAGAGAAGAGAAAGGAAAGAGTGTGTGTGTTGTGTGGTGTTTTGTGTGTGGGGTGTTAGTGTGTCTGTGTGTGTGTGTTAGTGTGTGTGTCTTAGTGTGTGAGTTCCTGTATTTTGTCAGGTAAAGTGAGTGCGTGTGTGTTTGTCTGTCTGTCTGTCGTGGGTGTGTGTGTGTGTGTGTTGTGTTCGTGTGTGTGTCTCTGACAGTCAGTAAAAGAATGTTGCGGGTTAGTACTGCCTGCCCCAACCCCAAGCCCTCAAAGGTTGTCGCACAGTGTCTCACCAAGTCCTTTGTTGATGACCGTCTGCGCAAAAATGATGTTATTGAAAAGACGTATCGCGAAAATGATTAGGAAAACATAGTTTGAAGTCTTTCTTGTCAGAGAACGTAAAAAAAGCCCATCCTGGGTCACTTTCGCCGAAAACTGGTTTTTAGGCGAAAGTGAGTCAGGATTGGCATTTATACTTTCCTCCGTGTCATTTCCCGTCAGTATCGTTCATATCAATCAATCATTTTCCTTACTTCCTTCATTCTTTTCCATTTCTCACGCAGGATGCATGCTATGTGTAACGTGTCATCCATACCAACGGCCAAACTGGGCCTACTCTTCCGAAAGTTGGTGATGGGGTTTTACGTGTGTGCAAGATGTTATGCATGCGTTCACACAAAGGAACCTCGGTTTATAGTCTCATTCGAAGGACTGTAAGGGAAATGGAGTCAGAACAAATGTTAACTCCGAGGGAAAAATCCCCCTATACCGAAACGCCCCGGCGGAGGTTCGAACCCGCAACCCCAGGATCACCAAGATTACGAGTCCGGCGCTCTACCAACTGAGCTATTCCGGCTCCCGGATATATATATATATAGGGGTCGAGCACTATCAAAATCATTTTGGGTATTTTAACCACACTAATCTATATACATATATATATATATATATATATATATATATATATATATATATATATATATATATATATATATATTATTACACACACACATGCATGCGCACAGACAGTAGCATGCTCATACGCATAGGGCTACACACGCATATGTGCTCACACATACATGACATGCATACAGACACCGCGTACGCATGCACATACACGTGGACCATCCCACTCGCACACACACACACGCACAGACACACACACTGACTCACACTTACACACATGTGTGCGCGTGCGCACGCGCGCGCACACACACACACACACACACGAGCATACAAATGCAAACGCACATATACAACTAATAATAGTGACGCAGAAAATGTTGGGCCATGGTCTGACCAACATGTTGGCCTAATGCGCGAGTCAGATATCTGCCAACTATCCATGAGATCCTCGTCTTAAATTCTTTCATCTCAATGAACAATAATTTATTTATTTCTCTATCAACTGTAAATCCTGGCCGCTGTAATCTCGTAGCTTAGCAGGTGTGCTGTAGCGTAGGCTATAATGGACTAGCCCCAACGCAGGGACACCTCCGTGATGAAACCGAAACTGAAACTAAAGTCTGCGAATCTGGATCTGGATTGGTACGTCGCTAACATCCATTTACTGGCATAGGCGCAACTGTGGGGGTGCGCAGAGTGATTATATTATCGGCTTCTGGCTTTGCCAGAGCCGACTTGAAGCTGTCAAATGACTTTGGTGGACGATGTTATTGTCGAGGTGGTTCCACTCAGTTATTGTCTTTGGGAAGTACGAGTTACGGTACTGATCAGTGTGTGTTTCAGGAACACTGTAGCACCTATCACTAACTGTTGAAACATTCGCCTACAACATCTTTCACGTCTCTGATTTCACTGACATTTCAAAACACAGCACGACTGACCATGATGAGTGCAGGGAGTGCACGTTTTCATTCAGATTTTAAAATTTAGATTAAAAGTAAACCCGTCCCTCCCCTAGAAAAATGACTTTTGCATGATAATGAATCAGCTCCAAACACTGACATTTCTTGGGATCACCACAAGGTGTGAGAGAACACATGGGACGAAAGAGTCCGTCGAACGGTTTTCAACATAACGTGCGCAGGGCCTTGGAGCATTAATTTTAGGTGTGCAGCCACATTCAATGTGTTGGAACGGGAGGTCACTGATGTTTTTGGATAAGCAGACAATCGCGGCCAGTAGGCTTTTGCTTCCAGCAAGGTGACAGGTGAGGCAGAAGTAACTTCGTAATGTTTGTTGCAGAAGTTTTAAACTATCACCTTTATCTGGCAGTGATGTAGGATCTTGTTTCATGGTAGCTGTCGTCGTCGTCTACACGAGCTTCGCGTTATTGTTCGTGCACGATGCAATTCATTCACAGATTAGATTCATTCACAGATTAGATTGAGCGATTCACACTTGAATATCGAGTGCGACCCCTTGTTGCCAAATTTGCTCCAGGGGCCAACAGACTGAGTCGCACTATTTTATGGTCTTTTATTTTACTTTTTAACATGCGCGCTGGTGACCTACTCGTTTTTGAGTGAACCAGTATTTTAGGAAGAAGAAGAAGAAGTAACTTTCGAGCCAAAGTGACACCGCTCCGCGCGAACTTTGTTTTCAGCATCTTAGAGTGAGTGTTCATTGATGTTAACCTCGACCCTGTTTTCCAGCATCATAGAGTGAGTGTTTATTGATGTTAACCTCGACCCTTTTAAACATCAAGGCAGAATAGACGGACGTGCTTTCATTCATCAGTGTCACGAGATGTCGCCCTAGCCTAGATAGATTAGTCGACATAGATATCGATCTGTGGAACTAATGAAAGGGGCTGATAACGAAAGCATGATATGTTATATTTGTAGTGGCAGAAATGACACAGATAAAAACAATATTCCAACCGTGTAATTACAACAATAGAATAAGGAATCCTGACTGGATATAGTCACACACACACACACACACACACACACACACAGACACACACGACACAACACACACACACACACACACACACACACACAGTGACACACACACACACACACACACACACACACACACACACCACACACACAAAAGAAACAAGCAGTGCAGGCCAGGGATTATGGAATGTGGCTTCTTGTTCTCTTCAGCTGACATATTATTACCTTTAACTAGGATGCAACACTGTAATTTAGTGTACATTTGAATTGACAAATCTTCATTTTAATACAACACACGCACACACACACACATGCACACACACAATGACACACAATGACACACAATGACACACACACACACACACACACACACACACACACACACACACACACACACACACACACACACACACAACTTCTTCCAACTCTCAATATAGATAAATTTTGACTTGACACACGCAATGGGAAGGGAATGGGCGAGGAGGGGTGAGGGGGGGGGGGGGGGGAGGGCTAACAATGACCTGGTATAGCAGTCAGCCTCACTGACTGGTGCTCTGCAGGCTGAATAGTTTTCTTTCCATGAAGAACCAGTCGACGAGATTGAAGCAGAGGGGAACTACTTTAGAAGGAGATCTTTGCCAAAGCTAAATCAATCAAAACATACTACCATGTTGATTTATATAAGAAAATTGGACAGAAGGGGTGTAACAGGCTGCGAGGCCTCAGCTGTGAATGACCACTCACTCAGCTGCTACCAGGGAGCAGAAGTAGTTGTGCTGGAAGTAATAGTAGCAGAAGCAGCAGCAACAGTCAAGCAGCAGAAACAGTCACAGCAACAGTCGTGCATGGACATTGCAGTGTGATAGCATCTGCTGGTTGACCGTGTGGTCAGTGGGTTGTCCCAGGCGAGCCAAGCCAGAAGTAAGAGCATTCTTCTTCTTCTGCGTACGCAGACTGATACTCCTGCAGACACTCCCAATATAGACAGGGAAGTATTAATCCCATCTGTTCAACAAAGGGAGTGGAGTTTTGTGTGCATGACCATTTTTTAATCCCGCCATTAAGGCAGCCATACTCCATCTTCGGAAAGGTGCATGCTGTGTGTAACGTGTCATCCATACCAGTGGCCGAACTCGCCTTCTCGTCCGAAAGTTGGTGATGGGATTTGACATGTGTGCAAGATGTTATGTGTGTGTTCACACACGGAACCTCAGTTTATAGTCTCATTCGAAGGACTGTATGGAAATGGAGTCAGAGCCAATGTTAACTCGGAGGGAAAAAATCCTCCTCTACTGAAACGGCCTGTAAGAGCATTCAATTCCTGGCTCTGAGGTTCTGGACAGCATGTAATAATAATAATAATAATGAATACTTATACAGCGCCTATTCTCGGCTAGAGACCAAGCTCTAAGCGCTTTACAATCAACACTCGTTTACACAACGGGCTGCCTACCTGGGTAGTGCCGACTGAAGAGCTGCCAGCTGGCGCTTCATTCAGTCGTTTCCCGTGTCATCCAGTCAGTATCGTTCAATATCGATCACTCATTTTCCTTACTTCCTTCGTTCTTTCCATTTCTCACGCAGGGTGCATGCTATGTGTAACGTGTCATCCATACCAACGGCCAAACTGGCCTACTCTTTCCGAAAGTTGATGGATTTTACATGTGTGCAAGATGTTATGCGTGCGTTCACACACGGAACCTCGGTTTATAGTCTCATTCGAAGGACTGTATGGGAAATACAGACAAGGCTCCCGAAAAGATGAGGACTGTGGAGCAGATTGACTCCCTTTTGTCGTAGAACATTCTTGCTGCATCTGCTGTGTGTGGGCCCCTTATGCTAACAGCTGACCATGAGCTAACACCAATGCAGGCTCCTTTGAGGATGTAGCCTACTCATTCTTTCACACAGCCGCGCGCATGGCACGTGTTGTCCATCATGCCAGTTCCAGAGAGTGTGCCCTGTGCAAATATTCCCATGCACTGGAAGGCACTGTTTAATACCAGTGGCATGCAGGCTTTCTCTCTCCGGGTTCTCTCTCACAGTGACCAGGGCACTGACCTAGTTTTCACTAAACCTGTGCAAAGTGGACAATACTATGGTGTACATTCATTCATTAGAAAGGGCGGGGGCCGGAATAGCTCAGTGGTAGAGCGCCGGACTCGTAATCTTGGGTTGTGGGTTCGAATCTCTGGCAGGCTGTTTCAGTATAGTACAGGGGATTTTTCCTTCTGAGTTAACATTGGTTCTGACTCCATTTCCCAGCAGTCCTTCGAATGAGACTCTAAACCGAGGTTCAGTGTGTGAACGCACGCGTAACATCTTACACACACGTCAAATCCCATCACCAACTTTCGGAAGAGAAGGCCAGTTTGGCCTTTGGTATGGATGACAAGTTACACATAGCATGCACCTTCCCTGAAGATGGAGTATGGCTGCCTTAATGGCGGGATAAAAAACGGTCATGCACACAAAACTCCACTCCCTTTGTTGGGTAGATGGGATTAATCCTTGCCTATCTCTACAGGGGTGTCCGCAGGAGTGTCAGCCTGCGTTCGCAAAAAAAAAGAAAAAAAGAAAAAAAAAACTAGGAAGGGAGGATGCATTACAATATTTCATGACAGAAAACATATTTTCTTTTAAATCATCTTTTATATATGCAGTGATTCCATATTCCGTTCATGAATTAAAATGCGCATGTTTATGATTCATCTACAAAAGTGCTGAGAAACTAACGCAAAATGCTCTGTGTGGGACTGCACTGATGATAGGGTGCCGCTGTTAGCATAGGCACCAACACTTGCAACAGCTCAAGAGTTACAGTGCATTACAGTTCATGCAGTTCCCGTATCACCTTCGATCTTTCAGAGTGCTGATGATGCCTCCATGTCCATTCCTGGTTGCCTCTTGGGCTGAGCTAGACCATGGCACACTGACTGATCTTGTTACCCTCCAAAGCAGACAAGACATGAAAGTCCCAATGATACAAGCTGCGAAACTCCAGAGATGAAGAACCATCTGATGCACAGAAGAATGATGCGAGTCTACAAAGCGTAGACTAAAGCACACCAGCCTTTTGCATAGTGATAAGACAAGAGACAGGATGTAGAACTGACAAAGCAAGGGAAGATAGAACTATTCAGTGGCACAGCACAGTATTAGCTTGGAAAAACAGCAAAGTTCTCAGAAATAAGATACCACATTCTGAGTATTCTGCACAAGAAACAATGTAGAGCCTTGGAGAAAGACAGTCTCTCTTGGGTAACCCTTTCATTGTGGCAGTGGTCACATGGCTAACCGCTGTCAGAAGCCACAGTCGATGCTTGGCACCATGCGCATGCTGTGATTCAGTTTTTTGTTCCTGTGTTTTGTTTTTAGACTTCCTCCCTCATTGGAATAGTAATTAAGGTGCATTTGACTTGTATTTTCTCTAAGGTGGTGTGTTAAGTAATAACTACAGGTAAGTTATTTGTACTCCCATTTCTTGCAGAACAGGGAGTACTTTACAGTGGGAACAAAGAAATACTGTCTGTGTGTGTGTGGTGTGTCTGTCTGTGTGTCTGTCCGTCCTTGGTCAAAACGTGTTCCACTCACTCCAGACAAAACTTCTTGGCTGATCTTTCTGAAAATTTGTTGGTATGTTCATTATGGGTCAAGGATGATGCCCGATGTTTTGTTTTACCAGAATAGCCATTACTAATGGCATAACGGTCCAAAACGGTTTTCTTCTTTCAGGAATATATCTCAAGTGACGAAATGCATTATGATGCATGTTTGATTGTGACGTCAGATACATAATGATGCATGTTTGATTGTGACGTTCTTCAGGAAGATACAAACTGGTCGTGCGTTTATATGCATTGCATCTTGTTAAATAACTTAATTGTTTAAAGAACTTACACAGCCTTGTAAATCTATTACCTCCCCACGTCAAAGCTCTCTGGCTGCACGGCTGTTTTTTTGTGTGTTTTTTTTGCAGCTGGCAGCTTGGGGAGAGGGGACAGTGAAAGGTAAAAGTGCGAACCTGAGAAAGCGTCTGGACGCCTGTGATTAACTAATCTAGGTCAAAACATACACAAGGAAAACATGATGTGTCACTGTTTTAGAGATTTGGTTTTGCCAGGGCATGTGTTTGATATCGAGGATATGACCCCCTTACACCTATCCTCCCCCCCTGATCCGTTTTCACCTAGATGCTCGTCATAGCCAGCATGAGGTAGGTAGTAGTAATGTGTCCCCCAAATGTCTGGCTCCATTTCCTTCCATAGGAGGTCAGCCGCCCGCCCCCTGAACATTAGAACTTGTGCCCGTATTGGTAGGATGTCTCCTTGGCCCTCCTCCTACATTGCCACCCCTTCTTAGTAGTTCCCACATACAAACATGAAGCTTGACCTGTACTGTAACCCCGTAACGAACCCCGCCCCCCCCGCCCTTCCTTCCGTCTTAGTTGTTCCCTCATACAACATGATCTTGCCTGTACTGTACCCCCACCCCCCTTCCTTCCCTGTCTTAAGTTTGTTCCCACCTCAGACAACATGAGCTTGCCTGTACTGTACCCCTACCCCCCACCCCCACAATTCCTGTCTTAGTTGTTCCTCCCCGCCAGACAACAAGAGCTTGCTGTACTGTAGCCCCCCCCCCCCGCTTCCTTCCTTTCTTAGTTGTTCCCTCAGACAACCATGAGCTTGCCTGTACTGTACCGCCCCCCCCCCCCCTTCCTTCCTGTCATAGTTTTTTTCCCACATACAACAAGACTTCTGTACTATACCCCCCCCCCCTTCCTTCCTGTCTTAGTTCCCTCAGACAAATGAGCTTGCTAACTGACCCCCCCCCCCTTCCCTTCCCCGTCTTAGTTTTTCCCCCAGACAACATGAGCTTCCTGTTATACCCCTTCCTTTCCCGTCTTAGTTGTTCCCCCAACAACTGAGCTTGCCGACTGTACCCCCCCCCCCCCTTTCCTTCCTGTCTTAGTTTTTCCCTCAGACAAATAGCTTTCCGTACTGTACCCCCCCCCCCTTCCTTCCGTCTTGTTTTTTCCCTCAGACAAATGACTTGCCCGCGTACCCCCCTTCCTTCCTGCTTAGTTGTTCCCTCAGACAACATGAGCTTCCTGTACTGTACCCCCCCCCCCCTTCCTTCTTAGTTTTTCCCCCAACAAATGAGCTTTCCTGTACTGTCCCCCCCCCCCCCCCTCTTTTTGGGCTTAGTTGTTCCCTCAGCAACATGAGCTTGCCCGACTGTAACCCCCCCCCCCCCCCCCCCCTTTTCCCTTAGTTTTCCCTCAACAACTGGCTGCCCTTTTATACCCCCCTCCCCCTTTCCTTTCCTTTTTAGTTGTTCCCCAGACAACATGAGCTTGCCTGTACTGTACCCTCCCCCCTTCCTTCCTGTCTTAGTTGTTCCCTCAAAACTGATTTTCCCGTACTTACCCCCCCCCCCCCCCCCCCTTTTCCCGCTTATTGTTCCCTCAGACAAATGGGTTGCCTGTACTTACCCCCCCCTTCCTTTCCCGTCTTAGTTTTTCCCCCGACAACTGAGCTTGCCTTACTGTACCCCCCCCCCCCCCCTTCCTCCTGTCTTGTTTTCCCCCAGACAACGAGCTTGCCTGTACTATACCCCCCCATCCCCCTTCCATCCAAGTTGTTCCCCCGACAACATGACCGTATGTACCCCCCCCCCCCCCCCCTTTCCCCCGTCTTTGTTGTTCCCCCAGACACTGAGTGGCCGTACGTTCCCCCCCCCCCTCTTCCTGTCTTATTGTTCCCCGGACAACTGAGCTTGCCTTACGTACCCCCCCCCCCCCTTCCTGCTTAGTTGTTCCCCCCAAAAACGAGCTGGCCTGTACTTTCCCCCCCCCCCCCCCCCCCCCCATTTCCCTAGTGTTCCCCAGACAAAAATGAGCTTGCCCTTTCTTCCCCCCCCCCCCCCCCTCATTCCTGTCATAGTTTTTTTCCCACATACAACAAGACTTCTGTACTATACCCCCCCCCCCTTCCTTCCTGTCTTAGTTCCCTCAGACAACATGAGCTTGCTTAACTGTAAACCCCCCGCCCCCTTCCTGTCCCTGTCTTTAGGTTGATCCCTCAGACAACATGAGCTTGCCTGTAATATACTCCCCACCTTCCTTCCTGTCTTAAAGTAGTTCCCGGCCAGACAACATGAGCTTGCCAGTACTGTTAACCTACCCCCCCCGCGCCTCTTTCCTTTCCTGTCTTAGTTGTTTTCCCTCAGACAACTTGAGCTTGCCTGTACTGTACTCCCCCCCCCTTCCTCCTGTCTTAGTTTGTTCCCTCAGACCAACATGATCTTGCCTGAACTGTACCCCCCTTCCTTCCTGCTTAGTTGTTCCCATCAGACAACATGAGCTTGCCTGTACTGTAACCCCCCCCCCCTTCCTGTCCTGACTTAGTGTTTCCCCCAGAACAAATGAGCTTGCCTGTACTGTACCCCTCCTCAAACCCCCGTCCCCCTCCCCCCTCTTCCGGTCTTAGGTTGTTCCCTCAGAACAACATGAGCTTGCCTGAACTGTAACCCGTCCCCCGCCCCCCCCCCCCCCTCATTCCTTCCTTAGTATTTCCGCTCAACAACATGAAGCTTGCCTGTACTATACCCCCCCTCCCCCTCCATCCTTTCTTAGTTGTTCCCCAGACAACATGAGTCTTAGCTTGCCTGTACTGTACCCTCCCCCCTTCCTTCCTGTCTTAGTTGTTTCCGACGTCAGACAACATGGATACTTGCCTGTACTTTACCCCCCCCCCCCCCCCTCCTTCCTGTCTTATTGATTTCCCGTCAGGACAACATAGCTTTGCCTGTAACTTGTACCCCCCCCTTCCTTCCTGTCTTAGATGTTCTCCTGCCAGACAACATGAGCTATGCCTGTACTGTACCCCCCCCCCCCCTCCCTTCCTCCTGTCTTAGTTGTGATTCCCTCAGACCAACATGAGCTTGCCTGTACTATACCAAAGCCCCCCGACCTCCCTCCTTCCCATCCAAGTTGGTTCCCCCTGACAACATGAGCCTTGCCTGTACTGTACCCCCCCCCCCCCCACCTCGCTTCCTGTCTTAGTTGTTCCCCCCAGACTACATGAGCTGGCCTGTACTGTACCCCCCCACCCCTCCATTCCTGTCCTTAATTGTTCCCACAGGACACGAACATGAGGGGGGGCCCCCTTGCCTTTACTGTACCCGCCCCCCCCCCCCCTTCCTCCTGTCTTAGGTTGTTCCCCCAGACAACATGAGCTGGCCTGTACTGAACCCCCCCCCCCCCCCCTCATTCTTCCTGTCTTAGTTGTTCCCTCAGACAAAACATGAGCTTGCCTTACTGTACCCCCCCCCCCCCCCCTCATTCCAGTTCTTAGTTGTCCCCTCAGACAACAGGACTTGCCTGTACGTGTACCCCCCCCCTTCCTACATGACTTAGTTGTACCCTCATACAACATAGCTTGCCCTTAACTGTACCCCCCCCCCCCTTCCTTCCTGTCCGTAGTTGTTCCCTCAGACAACATGAGCTTGCCTGTACTGACCCCCCCTTCCTTCTCCTGTCTTAGTTGTATCCCTCAGAACAACATGAGCTTGGCCTGTACAGTACCCGCCCCCCCCTTCTTCCAGTCTTAGTTGTACCTCCCTCAGACAAACATGAGCTTTGCCATGTACGTACCCTCCTTCCCCCCCCCCCCTTCCTTCCTGTCTTATTTGTTCCCTCAGACAACATGAGCTTGCCTGTACTGTATACCCCCCCTCCTTCCTGTCTTAGTTTGTTCCCTCAGACAACATGAGCTTGCTTGTACTGTACCCACCCTTTCCTTCCTGTCGTTAGTTGTTCCCTCAGACAACATGAGCTTGCTTGTACTGTACCCTCCCCCCTTTCCTTCCTGTCTAGTTGTTCCTCTCTACAACATGACTTGCTGTACTGAGCCCTCCCTCCCTCCCTCCCTTCCCATCCAACGTCCCCCACAGACAACATTAGCTGGCCCCTTGCACTGTGCCCCTCCCCTCTCCTCCCTTCCTTCCCATCACAACTGTCCTCCCTAGCAGACACCATGAGCTGGCCCTGCCCTGTGCCCCTCCCTTCTCCTCCTTCCTTTCCCATCCACCTGTCCCCTCAAGACGGCAGGAGCTAATTTCCAAATCACTGCCTTCAAACACCACCTCCCTTTGTACTTGTCCTCCGTCCTATCCCAAGTGTATCCAGTCGAATTAGCATGGAAAAGTTAAACTGTGGGATTGCCCCACCAGCTGCACACGCCCTCCTCCCCCCTTCCCCCTCTCTTTGTAGAGGTGGAGGCCCAGCTCATTCATCTAAACCTCCATCGATGAAGTTCCTCCGTCTCCCCCACTGCACAGGTTATGCTTCAGGGCATACTGAACTTCCCCCCCTCCCCCTCTCCTCCCTCCCCTCAGACCCACAACCCCACACCTCAGTCGAGTCATGCGTCTGTCCGGCCCCAATTCATTTCCAATGCATCAACTGAACGAGAGATAACAAATGAATGTCAACTTCCAGACATAGGACAAAAGAAAAGGAAAAGAAAAAGAAAAAAGAAGAAGAAAGAAATGAAGACAAATTGAATGTTAATTCAAACCATCAATGACAACAGAAGTTAACTCGTTGAAATTGGCAAACAGCAAGTGACTCTGTGGACAAGCTTTTCAACCCAGACCATGACATGGTGAACCCTGGCATTATCGATTGTTTATGCTGTAGACGTGTGCCGCATTTTCACCTGAAATGCCTAGTGGTGATGTTGCTGCTGCCATGTGAACTTCCACATCCGCAACACGCCCCCAAAACAAAGCAAAAGCACTGTTTTGTATGTTTGCTAAAAGAACAACGAAAACAAACACTTAAAAATGGGAAATGAAAATAAGAACTAGAATGTCTTAGGCACTGTTTGTTTTAACTTTGCTCAGGTGAACATATTTCATAGGTTTTAAAGCAAACAGTTGCATCGGTTTATTTGTGGTTTCGTGCCTTGTTGAGGACTGTTGGAAGAATAGAGGAGAAGTCACACTTTTGTAATCTTTCCGAAATTCCACTGTAATGTTCCAGTATTGCCAGTTGTTGTTTTCAGACCAGGGAGGTTGTGTGTGAGTGTGTGTGTGTGTGTGTGTGTGTGTGTGTGTGTGTGTTTGGTGTGAAAAAGAGTGCGGAGGGTGGGGTGGTGCTGTGGATGTCAAGATGGGCCAGCTTTTGTGACAGAATATGGGGTCCCAGAGAGAGTACTGCTATTTTTACATTCCATAAAGATTGTGTACGTGTATGCATCTCTTCCTGTATCTGTTTGCACTCTGCAATTTTGCAGTTTGTTATTTAATGTTAACCAGAATGAGCAGAAAGATCAAGATGTTTGTTTTATTCTATACGGTTACTTTTGAATGCTTTGCAATGTTCTTGTTAGAGAAGTGGCACTACAACCCAGTAATGAAATAATTAATAAAACAGTATAATTCCCACAAGGTATGGTCTTGACTCAATTGAAACAATTTGTTAGGGAGTCGCCCAACACCAGGGACACACAAATCACAAAGACAAAACCCACGGAGTTTCCGAACTCATAGGTCCTCCTCTCAGTAAGGTGAACAAGCATTCAGTACAATGATACAAAAACGAGCCATCGCTTATTTTCCAAATATTCGGGTCGCAAGACAGGCGTTGAATTTTATTTGTCTTGTTCTTGGGTACAGACCCACGTTACACCAGTGCACAAAGTGTCCCGTGTGGGCCGAAATTAACCGCTCCAGTTCTTTATCACAGTCCAGGGAAACAAATCATTCCATGTTTCCCCATTTACACTTAAAGGTGTAATTTTCCCTTTTCTTATGCAGAGAAGTTCCATCGTGTAATGTAGGTTAGGTAATAAATTCACTCACTGTGACCATGCTCATACATTGACATGGATGTCATGTTTGACACCACAATCGCAGTGTGTTGTAGAATTTGTAGTACCTTTAAAATCAACTTGTGCGTACTGTTTAGCAAGGACATGAGCACAGCTGAATATAACTAACAACTGAGTAGCATTTTTTTTTTATAGTGATTTTGCCAAATGTAAATAAGAAAAGAAATCTTTCTTTCTTTCTGTATACGCAGGCTGATATTCCTGCGGACACTCCCTGTATAGACAGGCAAGGATTAATCCCATCTGCCCAACAAATGGAGTGGAGTTTTGTGTGAATGACCATTTTTTTTATCCCGCTATTAAGGCAGCCATACTCCAACTTCAGGGAAGGTGCATGCTATCCATACCAACGGCTAAACTGGTTTTCTGTCCCGAATGTTGGTGATGGGATTTTATGTGTGTGCAAGATGTTATGCTTGCATTCACACACGGAACCTCGGCTTATAGTCTCATTCGAAGGACTGTATGGGAAGTGGAGTCAGAACCAATGTTAACTCTGAGGGAAAAAATCCCCCTGTACCGAAACGGCCCAGCGGAAATTCGAACCCACAACTCCAGGATCACCAAGATTACGAGTCTGGGGCTCTACCACTGAGCTATTCCGGCCCCCAAGAGAAGGAATCAGTTCTTACTTGTCTAAAGCCTCCCCTGGCGTGAAGTAGCTCATCGCCATGTTTTCAGACCACCCCAGATGAAATGTTACTAACAACTGAGAAGCAAAGAAAATGTTGGGTTTTATATATATATATATTTTTTTTTATAATGATTTTGCCAGATGCAAATAAAAGAAGAAAGCAGTTCTGAACTAGTCTGTGAAGCCTCTCCTTGTATGTTGTAGTTCATCTCCATCTTTTCAGACTACTCGCAATTAAAAGAAAAAGTAGGGGGATGAAAATGATGAAAACCAAAACAACCCCCCCCCCCCCCCCCCCAAAAAAAAGTTGTTTCTGATTTGGTGTGTCAGGGTGGACGCACCACCACCAAAACAGTCATGTAAGGGGAAGAGTGATGTCTGAATATCCCTTTCATTCCTTAGTTTGATCTAGGGGAAACTACTCTTGAGACCGAGCTGACAGACGGCGAATTTTGAATGACAAGTTTGTCAGGGAATTAAAGGTGAATTTTGAAGGACAAATTGGAGAACGTTCTTTGTCACAAAATTGGAAGAAATGCAGCCAAGGAACGAGCTGATGTCTTTTGTTGTATTTTCATCATAAGGGGAATAACTGTTCTACACTGAGGAGCAGTGAAGGGCCCTGCACAACAATCTGGGAAGCTCTTGTCAGTAGAAGAATATGTCCCTAGCCTTCTGTAAGATTTGTGGTTGTAATACATCATGTTTTTTTTGTTTTTTGTTTCCTGGGACCAGCTGTTGATCTGCCCTTTTTTTTTTTTAATGAAAAGAAGTCTTTATTTACTGTTGTCTTTTATTTCTGCCTCTGTGGCCCGATCACCTGTCATTGTTCCGGAAAGTTTATATCTTTACTCGCTACAATGTACAACATGCCAGCTTATCGGCTGTAAACTGGTGAGTGAACAGAGTATGTCCTGAGTGGATGTCAGTTGTCCTTTCTGCATTGTCTCTTTGCCTATGTGGGTTTCTGTTGCGTTATTGATTTATTTTGAGGTGTATCTGTGTGTGTGTGTGTGTGTGTGTGTGTGTTTGTGTGTTTGTGTGTGTGTGTGTGTGTGTGTGTGTGTGTGCGCGCGCCTTCATTAAGCTGAAGATGAAAGAATGAGGAAATAAGTGAAACATTCGGAGTCAGCTGTTTTCTGTGAAGGAATAAGTGAAACCTTCAGAGTCAGCTGTTTTCCATGGGGAAGTAAGTGAAACATTCACAGCCAGCTGTTTTGCATGAGGAAATAATTGAAGTGTTCAGGCAAACTGTTTGCCATGAGGGAGTAAATAAAATTTTCAGACCAAGCTGTTTTGCATGAGGAAATAAGTGAAACCTTCAGAGTCCGCTGTTTTCTGTGAGGAAATAAGTGAAACCTTCAGAGTCCGCTGTTTTCTGTGAGGAAATAAGTGAAACCTTCAGAGTCCGCTGTTTTCTGTGAGGCAGTAAGTGAAACCTTCAGAGTCAGCTGTTTTCTGTGAGGCAGTAAGTGAAACCTTCAGAGTCAGCTATTTTCTGTGAGGAAATAAGAGAAATGATCAGAGCCAGCCATTTTTCCTGAGGAAATAGGAGAAACCTTCAGAGCCAGCCATTTTTCCTGAGGAAATAGGAGAAAACTTCAGAGCCAGCCATTTTTCCTGAGGAAATAGGAGAAACCTTCAGAGCCAGCCATTTTTTCCTGAGGAAATAGGAGAAACCTTCAGAGGCCTAGAGCCACATGTTTTCTGTGAGGAAGTAAGTGAAACCTTCAGAATCAGCTGTCTTCTGTGAGGAAATCAGAGAAACCTACAGAGCCACTTGTTTTCTGTGTAGTGAAACCTTCAGAATCAGCTGTCTTCTGTGAGGAAATCGGAGAAACCTACAGAGCCACTTGTTTTCTGTGAAGGAATAAGTGAAACATTCTGAATCAGCTGTCTTCTGTGAGGCAGTAAGCACTTAAAGTGAAACCTTCAGAGCCAGGCGTTTTCTATGAAGAAATAAGTGAAACATTCAGAACCAGCCTTTTTTTAAATTTAAAAAAAAAAAAAAAATGAAGAAATAAGTGAAACATTGAGGGAGCGCTGCTTTGTATGAAGGTGCAAGTGAAACGGGTCAAACAATCAAACTATGAACATTATAGAACAAAACATTATAGAACAAAACATTATAGAACAAAACATTACAGAACAAAGCATTACAGAACAAAGCATTACAGAACATGAAAGCGAACTAAACAGCTTTTTTTTTTTTTTTAACCGATTGACTGAAGTAACTAACAACCCAACAGTTAGAAGGAGATTTACCTTGGAAAGGGAGGCTGGAAGAGGGGGGATGGGGGAGGGAGGGAGGGAGGGAGGCCTAATTTTGAGTGCTCAAGATGCACTGTGTCACCTTGTAGCATACAAATCTGTACGGCTTTGTATGTTGTGCATGTTTGTGTTATCGTTGCTCGAATACAAGGTCATGATTGTTATCAGCCAGTACATGTATGTTTTCTTCGTTGTTATTGTGCACTGTGCTGTGCCTCACAGTGCGGTGACAAAGCTGTTGTCAGTGAGGTATGTTGTTTCTGTCAGGTTTTCTGTGTCGCTGTTACTTTCCCCGCTACTGCTCTTCTTTATCTCACAATCTCTCTCTCTCTCTCTCTCTCTCTCTCTCTCTCTCTCTCTCTCTCTCTCTCTCTCTCTCTCTCTCTCTCTCTCTCTCTCTCTGTGTGTGTGTTGTGTGTGTGTGTGTGTGTGTGTGTGTGTGGTGTGTGTGTGTGTGTGTGTGTGTGTGTGTGTATACTGTACTTCATTGACACAGCGTGGTTAAAAAGCTGTTGTCAGTGAGGTATGTTATTCCTGTCAGTTTCCCTGTATCTCCCTTACTTTACCTGTATCATCCTCTTGATCTCAAGTCCCTCTCTCTCTCTTTCTTTCTGCTCTCTCTCTCTCTTTCTGTCTCTCCCGCTGTGTGTGTGTGTGTGTGTGTGTGTGTGTGTGTGTGTGTGTGTGTGTGTGAGTGTGTGTGTGTGTGTGTGTGTGTGTGTGTGTGTGTGAGTGTGTGTGTGTGTGTGTGTGTGTGTGAGTGTGTGTGTGTGTGTTGTGTGTGTGTGTGTGTGTGTGTGTGTGTGTGTGTGTGTGTGTGTATACTGTACTTCATTGGCACAATGTGGTTAAAAAGCTGTTGATAACCACGTAAGGTATGTTTCTCTGTCTCTCCCTTACGTTCCCTCTGCCACCCTTCTTTATCTCTCAGTCCCTCTTATCTCTCCCTCTTTCTTTCTGCCCTCTGTGTGTGTGTCTGTGTGTGTGTGTCTGTGTGCGAGTGTGAGTGAGAGAATGAGAGAGAGAGAGAGTGCGCAAGTGTGTCTGTGTGTCTGTGTTATAGTGTGAGTGAGACAATGGGAGAGAGAGTGCGCAAGTGTGTGTGTGTGTGTGTGTGTGTGTGTGTGCACGTGTGCACGTATGTGTGCAAGTGAGAGAGGGAGAGAGAGAGGGGAGAAAGAAAGAGAGCATAAGTATGTCTGTAGGTGTGTGTGTGTGTGAGGTATGCATGTTCATCTGTATGTATGAGAGAGAGGGGGAAAGGGAGAGAGAAAGCGCAAGTACGTTTACATACATTTTTTTGTATTTATGAGAGAGAGAGAGTGGGGAGGACAGAGAGGGAGCACTAGTATATGTGAGAGAGAGAGAAAGTGCAAGTATGTGTGTGAGAGAGAGGGAGAGAGAGCGAGAAAGTGTGTGTTTTTGTTGTTGTTGTTCTTCAGTTTAACGTCTTCCCACTTAAAGTGATTTCAGACGGATTGTGTAATAGTGTGTGTGTGTGTGTGTGTGTGTGTGTGTGTGTGTGTGTGGTGTGTGTGTGTTGTGTGTGCGTGCGTGCGTGCGTTGCGTGCGTCGGCGTGCGTGCGTGCGTGCGTGCGTGGTGCGTGCGTGCGTGCGTGCGTGCGTGCGTGCGTGCGTGGTCGTGCGTGCGTGTGTGTGTGTGTGTGTGTGTCAGCGCACATTCGCGCGCTCCTGTTATTTAGATGCATGAGTGTGTGTGCGCGCTTGTGTGTGTGTGTGTGTGTGTGTGTGTGTGTGTGTGTGTGTGTGTGTGTGTGTGTGTGTGTGTGTGTGTAAGTAAGTAAGTAAGTAAGTAAGTAATTTCTTTTTGTGTATGAGGGGTTGTTGAAAGTTAAAGACAAATTCCTACTGGACTACGTAATAGATGTGGGCATATCGAACAAAGTAAAGCATAATTATTTAAAATTTTTGGTAAAGTCAGTGGAGTCGATCTATTATGTGAAATATTAGAACCAGCTTTGAGCACTGTATTCTTTACTCTTGGACAGTCTAGTAGCAGGTGACGTACACTGAGAGTTTCCCCACACATGCATGTAACATTTTTACTGTATTTGGTTCGAAGTGAATTTAAGCGCATCTATGAATTAAAGTTACTACCTCTCTAGATGTCGTATTTTCAAATTTGTCTAATTGAGTTTTGGGGTGGATGTCGGGATTTGGCTGTATACAGTTGTGATAATATTGGCTATCTGTGTCTTCCAATAACCTCTTGAAACTGTTAAAGGATGCTCTAGTAATTAAAGTATAACATTCTGATAGGTCTAGCGGAATGTTCAGAGTAGTCGTTCCTTCAATGTTGCGAGCTGCTCTCCGAGCAGCTTGATCAACTTTCTCATTTGTTGAAATTCCACAATGTGAGGGCACCCAACAGAAAGTCACATTTATTCTTTTCATCGATAGGAGATGTGTCACGTAATTAATTTCTGTAATAGTCTCACAGCGGATCTTTGGATTTAGAGACTGTAAGGCAGAAAGGGCTGACTTTGAATCACTGCACAATAAAAGTTGACAATTTTCTATGGAAGACTTTAAAACATACTTTAGGGACATTAGAACAGCAACTAATTCTGCAGTAAATATTGACAAGTGTTTGCCAAGATGATATAATTCCTCCACTTTTAATTTTGGTATTATAAAAGCTGCTCCTGCTCTATGGTCTTCTAACACTGAACCATCTGTAAAAATTTGCAGATGATCCTTATATTGATCTTCCAAATAGAATTTACATAATTTTTAAAAGATATGGTGGATCGTTTTTGTTCAGTTCAGTATAGTTTGTGTCATAATTTGCTTTGGTTTGTTCCCATTTGGGAATGGGTGGAAAGGACGGATTGGACAGCTATTTTACTTTTGTTTATGTCTGTTTTTTTCAGAAGAGTAGATGTGTATGACTGAATAGATTTTGCTGATTTTATGTCTTTTGCTCTTTTAGCAAAATCTGTATCTGAATTTAGAGATACTTCATTTGTACAGAAACTTTTTTGTGAAAGGTTCTTTAAAACAATTTGGTGGAGGACACTTTTCGAAACTCGTTCAAAGGTAAAATTCCAATTTCATAGTATGTCCCAATGTTGCAGGTATGTGTGGGAACTCCAAGAGCAAGTTTATATGCTTTGCAGTCTACACTTTGTAACTTATTAAGTAGATGCTGTGGAGCGCTGAAGAATACTTTTTTGAGCATAAATCAATCTAGACCGCACAAGAGCTGAAGACAGGAGTGTTAAACTCTCTTTATCTTGTCCCCATTTTTGTTTGCTTATGATCTTTAGAAAGTTTAAACTTTTTCTTGCTTTATTCAAAATATGATCAATATGTTGGTTCCATGAAAGTTTTGATGTTAAATATACTCCTAAGAATTTAACAGATTTGACGTATTGTAAGACCGATCCATTCAGGGTAAATTGTGGAAGTTTGTCTGGGTCATATCCAGAGTTAAAAAGCATTAGATTTGTTTTTTCTGCCGACAGTGTCAATCCATTTTCATGTAAGAAACTACTGATATTGTTTAATTCATGTTGATATTTGATCTTTATGTTTTTGTATGTGTGTGTGTGTGTGTGTGTGTGTGTGTGTGTGTGTGCACACTATTTTCTTTTTTCCCCCCGAGTGGATCGATGGTTGGCAGTGAGTGATGCATGCTCACTGAGAAGATCACTACGTTAAAGTCGGACACTGAAATAGCGCCAGACATTTCATTGCCTCCCCTTAGTCCTGGCCTGATAGTCGACAGTGTCTGTCTGTCTGTCTACCTCCTCTTTCAAATAACTGTCCTTGCTCGGGGCTAGACAGCGTAGAGGTGCGTCCCCTGGTTGGTGGATTGGGGATCCCTCAAGCTTTGCGCTCGGGTGGTGGGGGGGGGGGGGGTTGGGGGGGAGGTGTGCATGTGTGTGTATGTGTGTGTGCACTGGATAATATGCAAGGTGTTGCGAACCAACAAATAATTGTGTTTTTTGTCTTTAAATTTGATGGATTTCACTGGATAAGTTTGTGCTCATACGAACATTTTGAAGGTATGGGTGTTGGGAGGGAGGGGGTGAGGGTGGGGGGTAGCTGGTAGCTTGGACCCTGTTATTGTACCTTTGTAATCTTCTAGCAAGAAGGTCTGTATTCTGAAGAAAATGAGCTAAAATGCCCCCGGAAGACAGAGTGTGGCTGCTGACTTGGCAATGTGATCACGAGTGGCCATTCTAGAGATGCTCTCTCTCCCTCTCGCCCTGTGATGCAGTTTAGTCCCCTTTGCTGGTGAGAACATGCATGGCTCCTCTCGCCCCCTCCCCCCCCCCCCCCATTTTTTTTTTCTTTGAGGTGTCTTGACAGTTTCTTTCATTCACTCTATAAGAGAAAGAAAATGAGCACTAAAAGAAAAACCAAAACAAACGGCAAAAAAGGTGATGTTCTTACGATCACTTACAGTTTTTTTCCCCCTATTTTATGCATCATTTACATCTGAATGAAAGAGCTTCTGAAGCATAAGAATGATTTCTCGACCACCAATCTTCTTTGTCACAAATAAGAACTTTGTTTAAATTAAGGATGTTCTGAAAATTTTCCATCAAAATAAAAGAACGAAAATTGATGACGTTTCGGTCGTAGACCACCGTCTTCCTGTCGCCTGATTGATTGGTGAGGAGAATGACTCGGGGCCCAAACAGGGATAGGTGATGAGAATGACTCGGGGCCCAGACAGGGATTGGTGATGAGAATGGCTTAGGCCCAGACAGGGATAGGGAATGTTGTCAGGCATAGAGAGGGTGACAGTGGCAGCAGCAGCTTCTTCAAGGGGGTGTGGTGTTGGTTGGTGCTGTGTGAACAATGCCACATGAAGTTGGCTAATAGCACTGTGCTGTGTGAACAGTGCCACATAGAGTTGGCTTATTGCACTGTGCTGTGTGAACAGTGCCACATAGAGTTGGCTAATAGCACTGTGCTGTGTGAACAGTGCCACATAGAGTTGGCTAATAGCACTGTGCTGTGTGAACAGTGCCACATAGAGTTGGCTAATAGCACTGTGCTGTGTGAACAGTGCCACATAGAGTTGGCTAATAGCACTGTGCTGTGTGAACAGTGCCACATAGAGTTGGCTAATAGCACTGTGCTGTGTGAACAGTGCCACATAGAGTTGGCTAATAGCACTGTGCTGTGTGAACAGTGCCACATAGAGTTGGCTAATAGCACTGTGCTGTGTGAACAGTGCCACATAGAGTTGGCTAATAGCACTGTGCTGTGTGAACAGTGCCACATAGAGTTGGCTAATAGCGCTGATTTATTGGACCTGTTTATGCTTTTTGTTGATTTATTTGTTTCTTGGCATGCATGATGTTAGTTCTTCAGAGTTTGAACTAACAATCCGTCGTGAATATTCTGTAGTTGCTATGTCTCAATTCTTCAGTGCTTTTGAACACTTATACATTCATATGCACATGCGCGTTTGTATGCACATGCGCACACATACACACGCATACACACTCACACACACACACACACACACACACACACACACACACACACACACACACCACACACACACACACACACACACACACACATACGCACGCACATACAGACACACACTCTCACGCTCACACACACGCACGCACACACACACACACACACACACACACACACACACACACACACACACACACACACACACACACACACACACACTCTCTCTCTCTCTCTCTCTCTCTCTCTCTCTCTCTCACACACACACACACACACACACACACACACACACACACACACACACACACACACATACACACACACACCCATGCGCACACACACACACACACACACACACACACACACACACACACGGCTGGGCTATAAGCAACATTATCTTATCTTACACACACACACACACAACACACACACACACACACACACACACACACACACACACACGCACACACGCACACACGCACACACATACACACATACACACACTCACACACTCACACACACACACACACACACACACACATACACTCACACATACACTCACACGCACACGCACACGCACACGCACACACATACACTCACACACACACGCACGCATGCACACACACACACACACACACACACACACACACACACACACACACACACACACACACATACACTCGCACTCACACACACACACACATGTGCTCATAGACGCAGACCAAATCAAACCACGGCAGGATATTGTTATGGGCACAGTGTCTTCCCACCCCATCTCTTTCTCTTTCTGTACTCTCTCTGTCTGTCTGTCTGTCTGTCTGTCTCTCTGTCTCTCTGTCTGCCTGTCTGCCTGTCTCTCTCTCTTTCTCACTTGATTTCCTCATTTCCTCTCAGGCCTTCACTCTCTCTTTTCTCTCTCTACCTTCCTCCATCCCACCGGGGGGTTGCGACCTTGTCGTGGTCGGAGGGTTTGCGTGGTCCAGTGATCCCTTAGGCTTTGCTGGCGGGGGCATCAATACTTGGAGATAGGCTGTTTTTTTCACACTGCTTCTAGGCCTGAGAGGTGCAGATGCTGTTTGGCCTAAGCGTAACGTGGTAAGGAGTTGATGCCCCTGGTAGGGCTTCCCATGTCAGATAGGCTAAGGGTGAGGATCCTGACTAAGAGTAACCCGCCTTTCTCCTTTTCTTGTTTTCTGCCTCCCTTATTTGGCCCTTTTCTATCTTCGTCTCCCCTTCAAGTCTTCTTTTCCACACTCCTTTTCTCTCTGTGGTCTCCTTAAGATCCGCCGCGTTTGCCGTGCGGTGCGACCTGTGTCGGAGGGGAATGAGATCCTGGTGATTGAGAGGGCCAGCGCTCTCAACACATCACTTTGGCTCGGACCTCTCCTAGACAGGGAGTACACTTTGGCCCGGGTGTACTAATCGGCTCCCTTCTTGGGGTTGGGTCAAGACGGGCAGTTTCCCAGCTGGCCAAGTAAACCCCTGCAGTGCTCAGCTCTCTGTTCCCGGGAGTTGAGCATGATCAGGGGGGATAGGGTTGGTTGCTTCTGCTTGTCGTATGTCTCTCCCGAAGCCTGGAAGGGGTCAAGACATTGGTTTCTTGGCCCTGGCCCCTTAGTTGGACTCCAAGGTGGGTGGGTAAGGGAGAGATGAATCACAATAAACTAAATATGACTTCATTAAAAAATACCCCCCCAAAAGGAAGAGGAAGGCAGTATCCCCTATTTCAGGGGAATTTGAAACAGACAGTGATTCTGACAGTGAGGTAAGACAGAAGACAGGTTTCTGGGCTTCCTGGCTCGTGGTGGAAGGGACAGAGCAGGAAAGACCTCTTTCAGCTCTGAGCCCTTTTGCTGTACAAAAGGGCTTTCATGGTATAGCAGGTGAACCTAGGTCCATAAAACGATTGAGGAATGGTTCGTTTCTTCTTCAATGTCGATCACAGAAGCAATCCGAACAGTTGCAGAAGGCAAAAAAGCTTGTGGATAGGGAGATCAGGGTCACTCCCCATAAGCAATTAAATTCATCCAAAGGTGTGATTCGATGCAGAGATCTGGCGGGTGTTTCAGAGGCGGAAATAAAAACGGAGCTGGCGTCCCAGGGTGTGACGGAGGTGCGCAGGGTGACGATAAAGAAGGGTTCAGAGAGAGTGGCCACCAACACCCTCTTTCTGACCTTCTGCAACCCTGTGCTGCCTCCGGTCATCAAGGTTGGTTACCTAAATGTTCATGTTCAGCTATATGTGCCGTCCCCATTGAGGTGCTTCAGGTGCCAGAAGTTTGGCCATGTCAGGGACCGCTGTTCAGGGCAAGAGGTATGCGGTGTTTGCTGCAAGGCAACCCATGATGGGCCGTGTCAAGATCTGGCACATTGTGCTAACTGCGGTGGCGACCATCCCTCCTCTTCAAGAAACTGTCCTCTTTGGATTCAGGAATCCGCAATTCAAAGACTAAAGACTGAAAAGAAATTTCCTTTTTTGAAGCCCGCAAGCAGGTTGTGGGCAGTCAGACGCCGACAGCCTCTTCCTATTGCTTCGGCTGTACGGAAAGTTCCCACAGTTTCCACTCGATCAGTCTGCTGTCAGACTGATGACTTTACGTTCTCGAAGACACTGCAAGTCCGAACTGTCAACTCTGGTGGAAGCAGGTCCACCACTCTCAACCCAAAATGATTGCCCCTGGTGGAGGCAAAAAATCCGCACCCCTCAGACTGCCAGCAGTCTACAACATCTGCTGCTGGGCAGATGAAAAAACCAGCAGTTCCCCCTCGAACTCCTCTGTCCAGTGCCCGTGCGGGCAAGGGAGTTCCACCCAGTGTGGAGATGGTGGAGATAAGAAAAAACCCTCCACCATCTCCCAAATCCAGACCTCCACCTTCTCCAAATTCCAGGCCTTTGTCACCTGCGGGCAAGTCTGCCAGCAGGTCCAAAGACCAACACAGTCCAGTGAAACTACAAAATAAATTCACTCCATTGGCGGCAGATGTCGATGAGGAGATGACCTGATCTCTCTCCTTTTCGCCCTCTGCACCATGGATAGTACAATATTACATTGGAATATCCGTGGATTAAATTCCAACTTTGAGGAGCTGCAGCTTCTGTGTCAGTCTATAAAACCCTCCGTCGTGGCTCTTCAGGAAACTCAAATTCAAAGCCAGAAGACCTTTACTCTTTCTGGCTTTAATATTCTTTCAATACCTGCACAAACCATCCATGTTGGGACTGTCGGGCAGTGTTGCCCTTCTCCTACACAAAACTTTGCTGTATAGTCCTGTCGCTCTGTCTACCTCGCTTCAGGCTGTTTTGCGCGAGAGTCACTCTCCACAAGACTGTGACCATCTGTTCTCTTTATCTACCTCCTTCTGTCCCGGTTTGTCGTCAGGACCTTGTCAGTCTGATAGGAGAACTTCCTCGACCTTTTTTGCTGTTGGGTGACTTTAACGGTCACAATCCTCTTTGGGGTAGTGCCGGTACGTCACCCAGAGGTCTGCTGATTGAGGATGTCCTTTCAGACTTGGATTTGTGTTGTCTGAACGACGGATCTGCAACTTACCTCCACTCTTCCACAGGTTCACTTTCGTGTTTAGATTTGTCGGTTTGTGACCCCTCGCTGGTCCTGGACTATGAGTGGTCTGTCCATGACGATCTGCACGGAAGTGACCATTTCCCTGTCCTTCTACAACCTGTATTAACTGAACACGTCTCTGTCTCTCAACATCTCAATTATAAAAAAGCAAATGGGATCTATTTGCAGCCACTATTTCAAAAGAATTCCAGGACACTGATTTTTTTCAGAGTCCAGACCCAGCAGAATCTCTGACTAACACTATGATCAAATGTGCTAAAGCCTGTATTCCAGTGTCTTCCGATAAACTTCAAATGCCCAAAACACCTGGTTCGATTCAGAATGCCAACAAATTTCCAAAGTTAGAAAACGGGCTCAGCGTCAGGTATACCAACGACCTTCGGGTCCCAACGCTCGAGCCCATCAGAAACTCCGTGCTAAATCAAGACACACTTTTAAAATCAGTAAACGTCGGTCCTGGAGAAGCTTCTGCTCCAGGCTGACATCAAAAACTTCTAAGAAAAAAGTGTGGAACATCATTAAGAAAATCAAAGGGAAGAACACCTGTCCCACTGTGAACCATCTCAAGTTTTCGGATTCTTTAATAACAGAAAAGAAAGCAGTTGCTAATCTGCTTGCTTCAACCATTGAAAAGAATTCCTCCTCTTCTAATAAATCAGTCACTTTTGTCAAACACAAAGCCCTAAAAGAAAAATCTCCCTGCAACTTTTCATCCGACAACATGGAAGACTACAATCTTCCTTTTACATTAAACGAGCTGAAATCTGCCTTACTCTCTTGCAGCGATTCCTCTCCAGGTATAGATGACATACATTATCAACTATTGAAACATCTTCCGCAAGAAGGTCTGAACATCCTGTTACAGGTATACAACCACGTGTGGACTACAGGTTGCTTTCCACCCTCTTGGCGGACAGCCCTCATTATTCCCATCCCCAAACCTGGAAAAGATCTTTCTAATCCATCTAACTACCGTCCCATAGCTTTGACCAGCTGTGTCTGTAAATTGATGGAAAAAATGGTCAATGCTAGGCTCATGTGGAAACTCGAAACCGATGGCCTTTTGGCGAAAGAACAGTGTGGTTTCCGCAAACATCGTAGTACAGTTGACCATTTGATTCGTCTGGAATCTACACTTAGGAACGCTTTTTTAAACAGACAGCATGCAGTGGCAATTTTCTTTGACTTGGAGAAGGCCTACGATACCACCTGGAAGTCGGGGATACTTCATGATCTCCACGATCTGGGTTTTCGAGGTCATCTTCCGCTTTTTATTCAAAATTTTTTGGCAGAACGACAGTTTCAGGTCCGGGTTGGCACCACTCTCTCTGATGTCCACGAGCAGGAGTTGGGTGTTCCACAGGGGAGCATACTATCTCCTGCCCTCTTTAGTATTAAGATCAACAACATTGTTCAATCAGTTCAGCAGGGTTCAGACTGCTCATTGTTTGTGGATGATTTTGCTGTCTACGCAACTGGAAGCCTGTACCGAGTGTCCAGCGCAGGCTCCAGCTTTGCGTAGATAAAATCCATCGGTGGGCGGATGAAAACGGTTTCACCTTTTCTGCTACAAAAACCCAGTGTATTCACTTCCATAATTTCCGTCAGTTTTTTTCCAGATCCGGAACTTCAAGTAGGGAAATCTCCCATTCCAGCTGTTAAAGAGGCCAAATTTCTGGGAGTCATTTTTGACCAAAAACTTAACTTTCTCAGCCATATTAAAAACCTCAAAACTGCTTGCCAAAAGGCACTGAATATTCTGCGGGTCGTAGCACACACCGACTGGGGCGCTGATAAGAAAACTTTGTTGCACCTCTACAGAGCCCTGGTCCGTTCCAAACTGGACTACGGTTGTGCTGTGTACGGCTCCGCAAGATCATCTTACCTCAACTCTTGGACCCTATCCACCATCAAGGGGTTCGTCTCTGTCTTGGAGCGTTCCGCACCACCCCTGTGTACAGCCTGTACGCAGAGGCAGGTGAACCTTCACTGTCCAACGCAGGCTGAAACTGTCTTTGAATTATTACATCCGACTGTTCTCAGAACCGCAGAATGACTGTGTTTTTGACCCTCCGTTCCAAAGTAGTTTGAAACAAACCCGAAATGTATTCCGCCGTTTGGGCTTCGTATGCAGCCTCACGTGCGGAATGCAGGTATAGACCTGGGAGTAGTTTCCGATTTTTCCAAGTTTCCGGATCAACCTCCATGGACCTTTTTCACACCAGAGATTCGTTTTGATCTCGCAGCTTTCCGTAAGGAGTCTACCAGCTCTCTGGCGTACAAGGCTTTGTATGCCAAGCTCTGTTCCAAATTCCCATCCTATCAAAAAGTTTTCACTGACGGTTCCAAGTCTGAGGATGGAGTGGCCTGTGCAGCCTACTGCCCTGGGGCTCCTTCTCAGATATTGTTGGAACATATACATTCAGATGCTTCTAGTAGTAGTAGTAGTAGTAGTGTAGGGACGTAATCAGTACATAGGCCGTTAAGCCTTTCAATGTCCCCTCGTGTTATTTTACTTTTATGACAGGGTTGAAAATGCATGCAATATAAATTTTCCTTCTTATTCATCAAAGCTTCTAAACTGTACTTTAAATTTCAAGTCTTCATCCAGCAAATTCTTAAAAACATTAGTATTTTTAGCAAATTTAAGTGCAGTTGTCAAACTGTTCCAGTTAGTAATAACTCTGTTACTGAACTTGAATCTCCCCATGTTAGTATGAAACTGCTTAACAAAAATTTTACCTTCCGAATTTCTTGTTCTATCTGTTTTAACAGCCTCAAAAAAGTAGTCCCACTGTATGTCCGTTTGCTGGTGAAATATTTTGAACACTTCAATCAAATCCCCTCTAATACGTCTACCTTTTAAAGAGTGCAAATTTAAGTAATTTAATCTATCTGTATAAGACATGTTTGTACATTCTTGCAAGATTTTAGTAGCTCTTCTCTGTACTCTTTCAATTGCTATTGACTGTTTTTTCAAGTGTGGGTACCAAATTATATTGCCATATTCAAGATGCGGTCTAACCATAGCTTTATATAACTTTAAAAACGTTTCTTTATTTAGGTAAATAAAAGTTCTTTTTATTAATCCAATCATTTGGTTTGCTTTATTTATACATTTTTGAATGTGAATATCAAAGAGTAAATCTGTCTATTCTGCTGAACTTACTGCTCTAGTACTGGCTTTGAAGATAATCTCCCATTCTTTGAGGAGGGACTTTCTGGTTCTGTCGGATTCGCTGTCAGCTGTCGGCTTTGGAGGCCATAGCTGGCCGCAACCTTCAGCATCCAGAACTTTTACTTTTTTTGGAACTTTTTAGCAAGTTGAAGGCGGACGGTTACAACATTACTCTTGCTTGGGTTCCTGGCCATGTTGGCATCGGCGGGAACGAAATGGTTGATCGTTTAGCCAAGAACGCCACAAGAGAGAAACTGTCCAACACTTATATCCCCTGCTCAGATGTGAAACCCAAAATTAACGATTATGTGAGAGACCTCTGGCAGGAGGATTGGAACACACAGACGAATAACAAACTCTTTCAGATCCGTCCAAACCTTAAAGACTTCCTCCCATCTACGTCGGGTGGTCGTAAAGAGGAAACGGTTCTGTGCCGGCTGCACACCGGCCATTCGTATTTTACCCATTCTTACCTTTTAAAGAGTGAAGAAGCTCCGTGGTGCATTCCATGTCATGCACCACTCACAATGAAACCTGTTCTTTTAGAGTGTTGGGACTTGCACGATGTGAGACACAAAATTTTACAGCGGAGTCCATGAAGATCCTGTTCAGGGATGTCCCGCCTGACGTGATCCTTGGGTTTTTGAGAGAAATTAACATTTTTCATCTGATTTGAGATTTTACGGAAGAAGGATTTTTAACAAAGTTTCTGGTTCGTTTGTAGACGATGTCATTTAACGAGATGTGTGAAAGTTTTTTGTTTTTGTTTTTGTTTTTTTGTTGTTTTTTTTTAAATGACTGGTGAGTTGATTTTAATGTGGTGACAGCCCTGATGTGGCCCTCTGCGGTCGGCTGGGCTATAAGCAACATTATCTATCTTATCTATCTACCTTCCTCCATTAATCTGTGATGACACACACGGCTGTTATGCCCTGTCTTTGCAGGTACTGTGTGGTCTGATAATGCGTCAAAAGTTGTGTAGACCCTACACAGAACGATCCGACTTCATTGTAAAAAGAAAAAAAGTTGACCAGTGCTATCTGTTCTCCTTGCAAATACAGGATTATGTCCTCTGTGATGGTCTGAGTCCACAGTTGCAGATGAGGCCCAGAACGCCAAGTACTCTCTATGACACTCCAACCTGTGCCTGGTTGTTGCCATCAGATCAGCCATTACCAAAACATGTTCAGCGCTTAGTCCAGCCCTTGACCCATACTGTGCCTGACCAGTCCAGCCCTTGACCCATACTGTGCCTGACCAGTCCAGCCCTTGACCCATACTGTGCCTGCCCGGAGGCAGATCCAATGTCCGCTCCTTTTTTCATGACAGCACAATCCACATGACCCTTTATTATCCTGTCGTCTGGGGGCTGGAATAGCCCAGTGGTAGAGCGCCGGACTCTTAATCTTGGGGTCGCGGGTTCAAATTTCCGCCGGGCCGTTTCGGTACAGGGGGATTTTTCCCTCAGAGTTAACATTAGTTCTGACTCCATTTCCCATACAGTCCTTTGAATGAGACTATAAACCATGTGTGAATGCACGCATAACATCTTGCATACATGTAAAAGCCCATCACCAACTTTCGGAAGAGAAGGCCAGTTTGGCCGTTGGTATGGATGACACGTTACACATAGCATGCCCCTTCCCCGAAGATGGAGTATGGCTGCCTTAATGGTGGGATAAAAAAAATGGTCATACACACAAAACTCCACTCCCTTTGTTGGGTAGATGGGATTAATCCTTGCCTGTCTATACATGGAGTGTCCGCAGGAGTATCAGCCTGTGTATGCAAAAAAAAAAAAAAAAAATCCTGTCATCTGCTAGACTTTTCATTCCCAAATCCTCGTGCTGTACTAGTGGCGTAGAAATACAGGAAACCCAAAGCCATGCACTGTTCTGCTATCCTTGCTGAGGTGTGGCATTGAAATAATTGACTGGCCCCAAAAATTCCAGGATGAAATCATCTTTTTCATACTCAAGAATATTTTTCACAGAGCTGGAGTGATTTTCACGTATATTCAAATGACGTTGTTACTACTTGACCTTTGTTTGTAACTCTGAACTGTGACCTGTCTATCCATATGCCTATCTGTCGATCTTATTCTTATTGCTTCTATTCATTTTATGTTCTGCTTGATTTCCAGTTCAGAGAAGACTTGCTTCAGTTTCTCCAGGGTCTCGGAGCAGCAGAGACAGTTCAGAGGTCAGATCTCCTGTGTGGTGGCATCAGCTCCTCTGTGTGCAAGTGGACATGGAGTTGCAGTCAAGCGGCCAGACGACCGTCGGGATGGAGATCGCCTTTCAGGGCATCACGGTCAAGCGAGGGGAGCGCATGATCCTGCAGGACGTCTCCGGCCTGGCCTGCCCCGGCCAGGTGCTGGCCGTCATGGGGCCCAGCGGTCAGTGCGGGGATTGGGGGTGAGGGGGCCTGGGAGAGGGATTTTTTGTAGGGTGGTTTATAGGATGTGTTGGGCTGGCTGGAATGATGTGTTAGTGTGTGTGTATGTGTGTGTTGTGTTCATGTGGTGTTTGTGTGTGTGTATGTGTGTGTGTGTGTGTTGGGTTCGTGTGTTGTGTGTGTGTATTTTGTGTGTTGTGTATGTGTGTTTTTGTGTGTGTGTGTTGTGTGTATTTGTTTGTGTGAGTGCATGTGAGCGTCCGTCAGTATGTGTATGTGTGTGTGTGTGTGTGTTGTATGTGTGTGTGTGTTGTGTGTGTGTGTGTGTGTGTTTTATGTGTGTGTGTTATGATCAGCAGCATAGTTGCTGTCTTCCTGTCTGTTTCAGTCTCTCTCTCTTGCTTATGTCTGTCTCCCCATGAGGTTTGTAAGCCAGGTACGCTGGGAAAAAAAGGAAAGGAAGAGTCGGAGGTCTTGAGCAGTATTCACTGTTCCTCAACATTCCAATAGCACATGCTTGCTTGATCTTTGTATCCCGAAGAGTAGCATCTGGGGCACAACTCGAGAACCAGTAGTAAGGAGGGTCACCTCATCTCATGGTGACCCCTGTTGCCACTCTCTGCTATCGGCAACTGTTGCAAGTTCATACATCCAGGTTGTTTTCCGTTGGCAGAGTGGCAGAGAGGAAAGGAGGATTCTTGTTCAGGGGGATCTGTGGCACTTTCTCCCTCGGAGGGGAAGTGGAGGTGGGCAGGGGTGGGGGGGAGGGGTGGGGTGGGGTGGCAGGAGAATGAGGTTTGGTTGAGGGATTTCATTCTGTCCGGCTCTCTGTAAGAGAGTAGTCATTGTTGTTGGGAGAGAGCGTAGTGGTTGTTGGTGTCGTGTGGTGTGTGTTTTAGATGAAAAGGCACTGTCACTGAAAGGGCGGGCTCTGTGGCAGTGCAGTGTCTCCTCTGGTGGGTGGCTTAATGAGGACCTGGTAATTACAGCTTCCTGTTGACTGATGGGGCTGGAACTGTGCGTGTGATGAGATGTTGACGGCCACCACCATCTACCCTCTCATTCTCCCTCTCTCTCTCTTTCTCTCCCCATGTGCTTTTTTTTCCTCCCCCCCACCCCCCACCCCAGGGCTGGGTGGAAAAAAGCTTGTATGATTTGCTTATCTCATTACCCAGGAAAAATGAAATTTCGTTTGTTCGTTCATTCATTTGTTCTCTCTCTCTCTCTCTCTCTCTCTCTGTCTCTCTGTCTCTGTGTCTCTGCCTCTCTCTCACACCATATTCCTTAGTGTGATTAGTTTTACAGCAATTTTCTATGCCCCTCTCCACCCTATCACCTCTTGCCTCTACTATGCCCTTCCCAAACGCCTGTCTGGCCGACTTTTTGTGTCACGCCGACTTAATGATAAGACACGACTTTGACTGCGGCATGGTAGAGGATTTTGACTCAAGCATCACGAGTCCCATCGTCGCGCAAGTCAACGCCACCTGTTTCTCCTTCCCCGCTCGGTCGTGCTTCACAGATAGAGCTGCTGCAACGCTGCTCTTTCCATCTGACCAGTTTCTGACCTGAATCCCTTGACATGCTTGGACATTTCGTTGCCTTGCATGTCAGCATGCGTGGTGCATGTGGTGGAGAGACTGAACTTCGCACAGCAGCATCAAAGGCTGAAGACATCGTAGACCTGAAGTTGTGTTTGCTCCAGAATGTCGCTCACTGCATGGGTTGAGAAGTTTCTGTCGCCTTCTAACCAAATGACTCGATTCCTCTTCCAAACCTAAAACGGTTCCTCTCATCCACCTCAGGTGGTCGAAAAGAAGAAACGGTTCTATGCCGGCTGCACACCAGCCATTCATATTTTTACTCATTCGTACCTTTTAAAGAGTGAAGAAGCTCCGTGGTGTATTCCATGTCATGTGCCACTCACAATGAAACATATTCTTTTAGAGTGTTGGGACTTGCATGATGTGAGACACAAACATTTTACAGCAGATTCCATGAAACTCTTGTTCAGAGATGTTCCTTCCACCTGATGCGATCTTTGAGTTCTTGAAAGAGATCAGCATTTTTCATCAGATCTGAGATTTTATAGTGGAAAGATTTTTAACAAAATTCGGGTGTGTTTTTAGAAGATGTGTTTTAAAAAATAGTTGTGTGAATGAATGACTGGTGAGTTGACTTCAGCGCAGTGACAACCTGATATGGCCCTCTGCGGTCGGCTGGGCTGGAAGCAACATTACATACATATTACCTTAACCTTTTTACTACACCAGCCCTGGGGCCAAAACCTGCATTCTGTATGCCTGAAGCCCGGAGAATTTTCGGGGGGTGATGATACGCAGTGTAAACACTCCTAACATCCCTGGTAACAAGTGAAGGGAAATAGGTGAATACTTTGAGATTGAAAGAAATCTGCAGTATCTATCAAGTCAGTGGATCAAATATCAAGGTTTTGTTCCAAGTAGTTTAGAAGATACTGTGAAGTAAAGGTAGCAAGTGACCGTATGGTAATGCATTCCCTGACATAGAGGGTGCGCTTGCACTCAGCAGTAAAAGGGTTTATAATTTTCATTGGATTTCATTTTCCTGTGACAACCTATCAGGGGTTAACCATTTTCATTGGATGTGATTTTCCTATGACAACCTTTCAGGGGTTAATCATTTTCATTGGATGTGATTTTCCTATGACAACCTGTCAGGGGTTAATAATTTTCATTGGATTTCATTTTCCAATGACAGTCTGTCAGTCAGACATACCCCAGAAACATGATGGATAGCTTCAACCCTCCTAATCCTCTAAAAGGAGAGATCAAGGCCCCAGAATTCACAGACCCACAATAGACCATTAGGCTGAACACAGAATCACAGTCCCACTATAGACCATTAGGCTGAACACAGATTCACAGAGCCACAATAGACCATTAGGCTGAACACAGATTCACAGAGCCACAATAGACCATTAGGCTGAACACAAATTCACAGACCCACAATAGACCATTAGGCTGAACACAAATTCACAGAGCCACAATAGACCATTAGGCTGAACACAAATTCACAGACCCACAATAGACCATTAGGCTGAATACAAATTCACAGACACACAATAGACCATTAGGCTGAACATAAATTCACAGACCCACAATAGACCATTAGGCTGAACACAGATTCACAGAACTACTATAGACCATTAGGCTGAACACAGATTCACAGACCCACTACAGACCGTTAGGCTGAACACAGATTCACAGACCCACTACAGACCGTTAGGCTGAACACAGATTCACAGACCCACTACAGACCGTTAGGCTGAACACAGATTCACAGAGCCACTACAGACCGTTAGGCTGAACACAGTCTTTTTCAGTGTGTTAAACTCAACACCGGTGCATACCAGAGGAGGGAATGTTAATCTCCCCTACTCTGAGATCGTGTGTCGAGTTTCATGGGTTGACCCAGATGAAACTTAAGAGGTGGAATCGAGATTCTGTCTTGAGACTGTGCATTATTTGTGTTTATGCCTTTTAGTTCAGCAGGATAACCTTATGCTGGTGTTTTGTGTGAAGTCTGTTAAGATGAGGGACGAATACTGTTGATTGTCAAACGCTTTGTTGTAGGTGACTGATTTTAATGCTCATGCTTCAAGTAATTGCACCCGGAGAGTTGAATTACACCACTGGAGTATTTGACTGCTTTGAAGAGTTATTTCCCTTCAGTTGTTAGCAGCTTTGTACTGTCAAACACCGTGAGGTTAAAATCCACTTTCAAAACCTGAGTGAAGGAACTAAAGTAGAGACAAGAAATGAATTAAAGGTGGTACATTCATCTTAGTCTCCTTACGTCAGCCGAGACCTAGCAGATTCCTCGAAAGTTCAGAGGGCAAAGTTCAAGGACTCGTCAAGCTGGAATCCTTGCCCGCCTCACCTACAGACCAGGTTCTGTGACCTCCACAGACCCAGGGACCCCATCAACCACCACACCCGGCCCAGCACAGGAACAAGAATCCACACTTCCATGCAGCCAAGTGAACACCCAGTAGACCTACCCCTAGTGGTGACATCCACACACAGGAGAGAGAGGGAGGGAGGGGGTGGGGAGAGAGAGAGAGAGAGAGAGAGAGAGAGAGAGAGAGAGAGAGTGACACTTTTTTTATTGTCCAATAGCTGTCCAGCCCTTTCAGACAAGGGGGGACAATCATATATGACTAAATGTTATATCATAAATGATCTCAGATCACCTTTATCAACAACAAAAAAGTATACACCCACACACGCGCATGAAAGGAATATGCACACACATGCACATGCAAATGCATACACACGCGCGCGTTCCCGCACGCGCACTCACGCACATGCACATGCACAGAGAGAGAGAGAGAGAGAGAGAACAAGAGAGAGCTAGGCATCTTCCATAGGGGCAACTCCCAAACAAGCTTAGTCCTTGTGGACCCACTGGGCTGTAACTCAGATCAGTGAGACTGTGTTCAACCTGTCTTGACGATGAGGTACAGAGAGAAGAGACAGTCCATGTTGAACCTCTCTTTATGAGGAGAGACCAGCCCCAAGACAAGACTTGACTGACTTCATTTGAATTGTATCTACTTTGTGCAGTGAGTTTCAGAGTGAGACAAACTGCAGGCGGAAAGTGGAACAAATTTTCAAGAACGA
>CM031616.1:67716040-67726040 GCA_018398815.1 Conus ventricosus
AGAGAGAGAGAGAAAATGAGAATGAGAAAGGAGAGAGAGAGAGGGGGGGGGGAGAGAGAGAGAGAGAACGAGAATGAGAGAGAGAGAGGAGAGAGAGAGAGGGGGGGGAGAGGGGGAGAGGAGAGAAACGAGAATGAGAGAAAGAGGAGAGAGAGAGAGTGGGGGGAGAGAGAGAGAGATAGAAAATGAGAATGAGAGAGAGAAGAGAGAGAGAGAGGGGGGGGGAGAGAGAGAGAGAGAAAACGAGAATGAGAGAGAGAGGAGAGAGTGGGGGGAGAGAGAGAGGATAAGATAAGATAATGTTGCTTATAGCCCAGCCGACCGCAAAGGGCCACCAGGGCTGGAGAGAGAGAGAAAACGAGAATGAGAGAGAGAGGAGAGAGAGAGAGAGAGAGGGGGAGAGAGAGAGAGGGAAAACGAGAATGAGAGAGAGGAGAGAGAGAGAAAACGAGAATGAGAGAGAGGGGGGGAGAGAGATAGAGGAGAGAGAGAGCTGTTGTCAGTGGTTGGTGCACACAGTGCTGACCGATGGAACTGACCGCTGTGTGCAGTTTGTGGCCATGCTGCGACTGCCAGACAAGCTGTCCAGGAAGGAGAAGATGGAGAAGATGAACAAGATCATCGAGGAACTGGACATCAAGAAATGCCTGGACACAAGTAAGGGGGGCCTTTCTCTTACCGATACTGACGTCGTGACCTTGTGACCTTTCTCTCACTGATCCTGACATCGTGACCTTTCTCTCACTGATACTGATGTCATGACCTTGTGACCTTTCTCTCACTGATACTGATGTCGTGACCTTGTGACCTTTCTTTCACCGATACTGACATTGTGACCTTTCTCTCACCGATACTGACGTTGTGACCTTTCTCTCACCGATACTGATGTTGTGACCTTTCTCTCACCGATACTGACGTTGTGACCTTGTGACCTTTCTCTCACCGATACTGACGTTGTGACCTTTCTCTCACCGATACTGACATCGTGACACTTGTGACCTTTCTCTCACTGACACTAACATCGTGACCTGTATTGGCGCTTTCCATAACCTTTCAGGTGCCTATGAGAAGCTTCCTGACTCCCATACAGACTTCACTTGGAAGGAAAATGTTCTAAAGAACTTCTTCACATCTGTCACAGTGATGACTGTCGTATCCGTTCACAGAACTTTCAGGCCACAAGAGAAATCTCCTCGTGTTCACAAATATTTGTGTGAAACAGACATGTATCAAAGGCAGAAGAAAAAAAAAGATGAGTGAATGGAAAAAAACTTGACATGGCAAGATAATGGTAGTGTGCGACTCACCTGACCTGTTTTCCAGCAGCAGTATCTGCAGTGACACAGTGGGTGTAAATAAACTTGTTACGAATTCAGATCTTAATGTGCGCTTTCATACATCGCAGACCACAGCAACAGTTAGTCATGGAACCTCTGCATTTACGAGCAAAATTTTGAAGTTGAACGAAAGTTTTGACTGATAATCTCCTAGTATTGATTATTGCTGTTGTATAGTTTAACAGACATTAACATGAAAGAAAAATTACTGTGCTGCTGGGGGCCAGAGAATAGCACAGTGGTAGAGTGCCAGACTCGTAATCTTGGGGTTGTGGGTTCGAATCTCCTCCAGGGCGTTTCGGTACAGGGGGATTTTTCCCTCAGAGTTAACATTGGTTCTGACTCCCATTTCCCATACAGTCCTTTGAATGAGACTATAAACTGAGGTTCCGTGTGTGAATGGACGCATAACATCCTGCACACACATAAAATCCCATCACCAACTTTCAGAAGAGAAGGCCAGTTTGGCTGTTGGTATGGATGACACGTTGCACTTAGCATGCACCTTCCCCGAAGTTGGAGTATGGCTGCCTTAATGGCGGGATAAAAAAAAACCCAGTCATACACACAAAACTCCACTCCTTTGTTGGGTAGATGGGATTAATCCTTGCCTTTCTATACAGGGAGTGTCCACAGGAGTATCAGCCTGTGTACGCAGAAGAAGAAGAAGAAGAAGAAGAACTATGCTGCCGAACAGAAGAAACAAAACAGGTTACGGGACAAACACGACACATTTCGACCTGTTTGGTCTTCTTCAGGCAGGGCAAACAACAATCAAGACAATGAAAACAAAGAACGAACAATCACTTCTGTCCTCAAGTTGGGCACACAATGGATGTGGAATGAGAAATGGAGATGAGGGATCGTTCGTTCTTCATTCATTGTCTTGAATGTTGTTGGTCTCGCCTGAAGAAGACCAAAGAGGTTGAAACACGTCGTGTTTGTGATTTGTGTGTTTCTTTCATTGGGCGGCTCAGTCATTTTTCATTTACCTTTGTTTCGGTTTCCACCTGCAGACATCTGACTTTGAAACTGACACACAGTAGACAGTGTGCAGTGCCATGTCAGCAGTTGTTGTAAAAAAAAGAATGTTCTTTTCCTTGCACAGTCTATAGATCAAGACCACTATTTCTTTGATGTTGAATCAACATTGCGAACGCCTTAAGTTTCGTTTTCATTCTTTAAACCAATGACCAATCACAGAGTGTGAGATGCTGAAAGGAACCAATCAAAAGAAGCAAAACAGAATCTTCTGTTGTAGAGCCTGTCCACCCCCCCCCCCCCCCCCCCCCCCCCACCCCTCGTCCCTTCCCACTTCTAAAGTTAAAGGTTGGAAGATGAGAACACCCCCACCCCCCCCCCCATCCCTCTCCACCCCCACCCCCCACCCCCCACCCCCGTCCTCCCTGCTTTTATATGAATTTGCGAGACAAGAGCCCCACTCTTCTTCCCCTCCCCTGTTCCCCAACTCCTCATCCCTGAAAAGTATGCCAGTGTGAAGACTGCAATTATTTGGGGTGGGTGGGAGGGAGGGAGGGAGGGTGGAAGTAGGGTGGGTGAGGTTAAAACCTCGTCAGTCCAGGCTGCCAAGTGTCTTATATTCTGCATTGCCAATGTTCTGGAAAAAAAAGAACATCTGTCATGCAAAATGCAAAAATCTCAAAAACTGTCGAGAGTTAATGGACCAAGCCCTGTTGATCTTTGAGTGTTCTTATTTTCTTTTTCTTTTGAATTTTTTTTTATCCTGTGATTACTTATGGGAAGTTTAGCTTCAAGGCCTTGCGGAATTTTGGCTTCAAGGCCTTGCGGGTGGTGATGGGAATTTTGGCTTCAAGGCCTTGCGGGTGGTGATGGGAATTTTGGCTTCAAGGCCTTGCGGGTGGTGATGGGAATTTTGGGTTCAAGGCCTTGCGGGTGGTGATGGGAATTTTGGCCTTGCGGGGGTGATGGGAAGTTTGGCTTCAAGGCCTTGCGGGTGGTGATGGGAAATTTGGCTTCAAGGCCTTGCGGGTGGTGATGGGAAATTTGGCTTCAAGGCCTTGTGGGTGGTGATGGGAAATTTGGCTTCAAGGCCTTGTGGGTGGTGATGGGAATTTTGGCTTCAAGGCCTTGTGGGTGGTGATGGGAATTTTGGCTTCAAGGCCTTGTGGGTGGTGATGGGAATTTTGGCTTCAAGGCCTTGCGGGTGGTGATGGGAATTTTGGCTTCAAGGCCTTGCGGGTGGTGATGGGAATTTTGTCTTCAAGGCCTTGCGGGTAGTGATGGGAATTTGGCTTCAAGGCCTTGCGGGTGGTGATGGGAATTTTGGCTTCAAGGCCTTGTGGTTGGTGATGGGAATTTTGGCTTCAAGGCCTTGCGGGTGGTGATGGGAAGTTTGGCTTCAAGGCCTTGCGGGTGGTGATGAGAAATTTGGCTTCAAGGCCTTGCGGGTGGTGATGGGAATTTTGGCTTCAAGGCCTTGCGGGTGGTGATGGGAATTTTGGCTTCAAGGTCTTGTGGTTGGTGATGGGAATTTTGGCTTCAAGGCCTCGCGGGTGGTGATGGGAAGTTTGACTTCAAGGCCTTGCGGATGGTGATGGGAATTTTGGCTTCAAGGCCTTGCGGGTGGTGATGGGAATTTTGGCTCAAGGCCTTGCGGGTGGTGAGCAGAAGGGGACCAGTGTCATTGTGTGACCTGACCGTGAAGCCATCATCCATTTTCTTCCTTTTTTGTTGTTGTTGCACATTTGTTTTTTGTTTTTTTCCTATTTGTCTACAGTTATGGGCGACGCGTGGCTCAGAGGTCTGTCAGGTGGTGAGAAGAAGCGGGCCAGCATCGCGTGCGAGCTGATCACTGATCCAGCCATCGTGTTCATGGATGTGAGTGAATCACTACTAACCTTTCATCTGAGTGACGCCAACGCAGGGGGGGGGTGGGAAGAAAGTGGGAGATCAAGAGAAGGGATAGGGAACAGGGGAAAGAGAGGAGCGAAATACTTTTGCATGCCTACCTACGATTCTTTTATGATGTCTGTTGTTTTAGGTTTCTGTGCAAGTGCACACACACACACACAATGCATGCACACACATGCAAAGAATTTTTTCCTCCTCACAATTTCAAGTCGCTTAGAAAGTCTAGACAGTATGTGGAAGCCTGGATTTAAAATGAAGACAGTGGCAGGCGAGTAGCTGGCGAGGAGATGACGAGGGTGAAAAACAGGGAAGAAATGGAGTGATGAAGTGATGTGTCTGCAGTGTGTGTGTGTTTTGAAACAAGTCACTAAGGATGAGGGAGAGAGAGAGGTTGGGGGTGAGATGGGGAATAGGTGGAAAGTCACAGGTAGGAAAGTTAAAGAGGAAAGCCATGGCCAGCATCATAGAGGAACTTGTTACCAGATTCTGATTCTTACAGCCGCATAATGCAGGCAGTGCAGCCACATATCGTGGGTCCCAGGTTGGCCTCGGTGCTCACGTGGGCTTTGTTTGCGAGGCATGTCGCATGTCCACCATTGTTTTGTCATCACTTTGTTTGCATGGCACGTTGTATGTCCACCATAGTTTTGTCATCACTTTGTTTGCATGGCGCGTTGTATGTCCACCATTGTTTTGTCATCACTTTGTTTGCATGGCACGTTGTATGTCCACCATTGTTTTGTCATCACTTGGTTTGCATGGCATGTTGTATGTCCACCATTGTTTTGTCATCACTTTGTTTGCATGGCACGTTGTATGTCCACCATTGTTTTGTCATCACTTTGTTTGCATGGCACGTTGTATGTCCACCATTGTTTTGTCATCACTTTGTTTGCATGGCAGTCGCATGTCCACCATTGTGTTGTCACGGTGTTGCTCTGCATCTGTCAGGAACCAACCTCAGGCCTGGATTACAGCACGGCGGCCAGTCTGGTGCGAACCCTCCGCGCCATCGCCGAGTCGCAGAACAGAACGGTTGTCATGACGATTCACCAACCGTCCAGTCAGATGTTCTTCACCTTCCACAACCTTCTCCTCCTGTGTGAGGGACAGGTGAGAAGACATTGGGTCAGAGTTCAGCCTCGTCTCTTAAATTTGTGTACAGTATGTTGGAATAAACATTAAGATTTTCCCAGTTTTTCGTCATTTATGCTTACATGAAAAAAAGGGATTAAAGCATTGGTCAGTGTTCATTCAGAATTGTTGTGGTTAGCAGTTGCTATTTGTGGGCTGTTTTCACTGCTGTTTGTAGAAATGTTTTGGAGTTCCGATTAGCCATTTTTGTATCCAGGTTTTTTCTGCTTGGGTAATAAATGCTCCAGAAAGTGTAGGAATAATTCAAATGGCAAAAAAAAAAAAAAGAAAGAAAAAGGAAAAAAAAACGGTAGCGTAATTTCCAGGCTGTAAACTATAGTGTTTTATAAGCTGCACCCTGCCAAGTATTGAAAAGAAAAAAAAAGAACAGAAAGCAAAGTCAAACCCTGCCAAATATTTAAAAAAAAAAAAAAGAAAAAAAAAAAGAAGGCAACTGATCAAATACCTGAAAGCAAATAGCTGTAAAAACTGATGACAAAAATGGTGAAGCAAAACCTGTGTATTCAGAGGTATAACTGTTGTGAAATTAGCCAGCACACAGAAAGAAAAGGGCAGTACATTCAGTGAAGGGGAAAAAAAAAAGAAAGAAAAATCAGCCACTCAGATTCTCTTACATCACTTGTTATCTGTAGCACTGAACCCACCGAAGGATTCATCTTCAATGTTGACACTAAGGTTTTCAAGAACTCTTTGTCAACGTCGGCCATGTTGTCCGCTGACGACCGATACTTCCAGCTCTGGCGCCTGCGCTTGTTGTGGCTTTCCTGCCCATCTGCCCTAGAGATTTTGCCTGCTTTTTTGAAAAACTGTTTGCAATCGTGAACTGCTGCATTAATTTGCACAGGGAAAGTGCTCCGTGCTCAAAACCTGGCGGTGAGACAATCGACTTGAGCTGCAGCCATTTTAAATGTCCAAATTGAGAAGCTTTCAATTTGAAATCTGCATTGTAGGCTTGCTTCACAGCTTCGGCATGTTTGCTTTGATTGTGGTGTGCAGACCAGTGGCTGATTAAGAAAAACATATCAATTTCTTCAAACATTGTCAGTCTGATTATTTACATATAATAACAAGAAGATAATCCTAAGAATAGAGTCAGAAAAATCCATAAATAGATCGATGACAGTGTAGTAGCTGCAGAGATTGGAAGAGCTGTTTGGAAACTTACTTTTGGTTCACCTTCTTGCACCGCCATCATGTCGAAACGGCCTGCTGAATCAATTAAACCTGAGGCAGAAAAGAAGAAAAAGAAATTAGAACAGAGGATGCAGTTTCAGGTTGCTTTCTGCTGTCATGATGGGAGTGCTGTTGATCCCAGTCAGCAGTTCAGCCAGTGAAAGTGTTCAGCCTTGTCAGGAAGAACCTTACAGATTTTCATCCCTCTTTGGGTCAGTTCCCCACAGAGACACCAATGACTCTAAAGTGCAAAAATGAGCCAAGTCATATAAGATGAAGCTTAGTGACAGTGTGCTTCAAAAAGATGAAAGAGCAACAATATACTGGCTTGGACAGTGATTCCATGAAAAACGTGACAAAAGGCACCAAAAAAAAAGTATCTGGAATGTCATTGTTTTGATTTGTTTGTGATAGCATATGCATTCCTGTCAGCTGTCAGAAATTCCTCTCAGTTTTCGAAAGTGTTTCTCACAAGTGTCTTCAGAGGTTGGCAGGTCCTCAAGAAAGTGATGGTAGTAATGAAAGTGATGAAGAAGATCATGTAGAAACTGTGTCACTGTGGGATTTTACTTCGGTAACCAGTACAAGTGGACAGATGGACCATGGTAGAGCCAGGAATGACGCTCATCTTGGACTCGACAAAGGACAATCAAGTTATAATGACCACAGTTAAACTCGGCATCCATTGTTCATGAAGTACACCACATGTGGTGCTGATTGCACTATATTCAGGGCTGCTAGACAGGTTTGTGTACAACTGCTGGTTGTCTGGAAGTGTCTTGGAGACAGGCTCAGGCTGAGCCTGCCTGGAAGATCAGGCAGAGGCAGTGCCAGTCATAACAGTGTTAGCCATGGTGTCGGTGCAGTGTGTTAGGTATCCCCTCCCACTCTGTGGAATGGTGACCCCTGTCAACGGTATCACTGGAGGTGGGTTTCGGCCTGAACCTGTAGAGAAGCAGACATTCAGTCCATGTCAATGCAGTCTGTTTCCCCCTCCTCCCCCCCCCCCTCCCCCACCCCCAAATCCCTCTTTGTTTCATGTCTGCTGCCTGCGGTATTCATCTCTAACCACAAGTCCTGGTGGCTGTACTGTGCTGGCACCCTTTCTGGACACCCTACTGTGATGGACTGTTGCAGCCCAAACTCGTGAAGCATCACACGAAATGTTTGATTAAAGATTCATTGTTATTTTGTAATCGAAACGGATCGAAGAAAAGAAAGGTCTTTTGCATTGTTTTCGTAGCCATCCCAACTGAACTTTTCCAACAACTTCCAGTTCAAAAGCATGAATAGCTTGGTGAAACTAAACACTGAAAATCTAACAGAAGGTGTGTAACTGCATGCACAAATGAAACATGAGACGTTATCACAATGACAGTGCTACACTAGCCAAGTCCTAGTATAGCTAATAAAAAAAATCTTTTGTATTGCTAAGCAGGACATTTGTGTCCAAAAAAAATTTATCCCCATCAAAATGGTTGAATGTCATTTTCAGCAAACTTTCATGAAACATAGATGTAGAAGAGGTATGTGTGAGCAGAGGGAGATTCCTGTCTTCCGTCTAGATTTTACCCGTAAGAGTTTGAGGCCAAAAAGTGTTTACATGGGCCCTGACTCGAATGCCTCCAGGTAATTGTTTTGCATTAGCGGTCTTGCTTTTGTAGTACTGTGTATTATGCACAAGATCAGTGACTTTCTTCTGTCTTTTGGGGGATGCAATATGTTACACATGTGTTTCTTGAATTTATTTCTTTAGGGGATGCTATATATATTATACACATGTTTATTGACTTTTTCTTTTTGGGGTGCAATATGCTCTGTATGTGTTTATCGACTTCCTGTCTTTTGGGGATGGTATACATGATACATGTGTATACTGATTTCTATCTTTCTAGGTTGCTGCGGCCATGGGTCTTGTCAGACTATGGTTTGTGTTTGAAGCATGTCTGTAGTTGCTCGAATTGCTCCCCTCCCTACCCCCCTCCACCCACCCACCCCCCAGCCCCCGCTAACCTGAACTGTTATCATTGTACAGATTGATTTCCTGCTTTTCTAGTTACCGTTTACCCGTTGTTTTTGTTTAATCGCTCTTTCCTGCCCCAGTTACCTGTTGTGAATTGGGCATGTGATGAAAACATGGTTTGACATTGATTTTTTTTTTTTTCGATTCTCCATCATCTTGTGCTGACCCAGCGGGCATACTTTGGGCCGTGTAAGAGCGTCATTGACTTTTTTGCTGATGTGGGAATCATCATGGATACCCATTACAACCCAGCCGATTTCATAAGTAAGTTTTCCCAAAACGGGTCGGGGGGAGAAAAATGTATGACGCACAATTACAACAATGTATACGTGTGTACTAATCTAGTTCTGCACACATATTCATGTTATGTGTATGCATTCATGTACTCGGACACGAAAATACCAGTGTGCGTCAAGTGTTCTCGATTATGCACAAATGGGGATCTGTTTATTGCAGATTTAATTGATTTTGATGTGTAGGTGTTAAAGTGAGAGACATAATGATGCACAGATATTTGATGTATAGATGTTAAACATAAAGATCATAATGATGCACAGATATTTGATAGCACAGGTATTAAGAATGAGGCTCATAATGATGCACAGATGTTGTATGCACAGATGTTAAAAATGATGCACAGATGTAAAAAATGACGATCATAATGATGCACAGATATTGTATGCATAGATGTTAAAAATGAGGGTCATAATGATGCACAGTTATTAAATGCACAGACGTTAAACATGAGGGTCATAATGATGCACAGATGTTAAACGTGAGGGTCATAGTGATGCACAGATGTTAAACATGAGGGTCATAATGATGCACAGATGTTAAACAGGAGGGTCATAATGATGTTAAACATGAGGGTCATAGTGATGCACAGATGTTAAACATGAGGGTCATAGTGATGCACAGATGTTAAACATGAGGGTCATAATGATGCACAGATGTTAAACATGAGGGTCATAATGATGCACAGATGTTACACATGAGGGTCATAGTGATGCACAGATGTTAAACAGGGGGGTCATAATGATGCACAGATGTTAACCATGAGAGTTATAGTGATGCACAGATGTTAAACAGGAGGGTCATAATGATGCACAGATGTTAAACAGGAGGGTCATAATGATGCACAGTTATTTAGCCCCTTGACTGCCGCTATTTTGTATCAGTTTTGCACTTCTGTGTGCCAGAGCAAAATTTGACTTTTTGCGGTAGTTTCACTAACTTGATCAGTGCTCATTTATTTGTGGAGATATCTCTTAGATTTTTGGCATATTTTCTTCTCATACCCAGGGCTATAATACCTGCAAATAATATTTAATTTTGTTAATTCTGAGTATAATAAATAATCTTATAATTCAACGTTTTTAAAAAAATTATATTTTGCAAGCATACAAAAACCCACAGCAGC